>CM076570.1:1279796462-1280004270 GCA_034641835.2 Pinus albicaulis | reverse complement strand
CCATTGTTAAATTGCCTCCTCCTTCGACTTTGCGCCAACTCCAAAGTTTGCAGGGGAAAGAAAACTTTTTACGTAGGTTTATTCCTAACTATGTCGAGCTTACAAAGGGTTTTACCCGATTGTTGAAATAGAGCATTCCATTCTTTTGGGACGAGATCGCTGATCGATCTTTTGATGCACTTAAACACGCGTTGACCCATGCACCGTTATTGCATCCTCCCAACTACAACCAAGATTACATTTTGTACCTCGCTGCTTCTCATTCCACCATTGGGATGGTACTAGTTCAGGAAGATGAATCTCACAATGAACATGTGATTTATTATCTTAGTCGAAATATGCATCCGACTGAAATCAAATACACACATGTGGAGAAATTGGCCTTGGCAGCTGTTCAAGATGTCCAACGTTTTAGACATTACATCTTGTTACGTAAAACCACGGTAATTTCTAATTGCAACCCCATGATGTATATTTTTACCAAACAATTGTTAGGGGGCAAATATTCCAAATGGATAGTTATCCTGCAGGAATTTGACTTGGAATTTGAAAAATCCAAGGCAAAGAAATCTTTGGTATTTGCGGAACTGATTTGCGATTTCCCCTCTACTGATACTGAAACAGTGGCAGAAGAGTCCATTGTGGACGAATCTTTGTTTCTCATCAGTACACTTGATCCATGGTATGGAGATATTATTGTTTATCTCCAAACCCAATCTTTTCGGCCTGACATTTCACGAACTCAGCGACGGAAAATACGCTTCCAATCCCAACAGTATAATATCATTGGTGATACACTTTATCGACGTGGAGCGGATTCTATTTTCCGACATTGTCTAACTCATGAAGAAGCTGAAAAGGTGTTAAATGACTGCCATTCTGGAGCATGTGGCGGTCATATGTCTGGGTATGCCACAGCCCAAAAGATATTGCGTGCAAGTTATTTCTGGCCAACGTTGTTCAAAGATTGCATTTATGCGGTTCGGAAATGCCACAACTGTCAAATTTTTGATCGGAAAATGCGCACGCCACCCACTCCTCTTCACCCTATAATTGTTGTTGGTCCTTTCGCGAAATGGGGTATCGATTTTATTACATGTAACCCTCACTCGGCCGGGGGGCATGCGTATATTATCTTAGCAGTAGATTATTTTACAAAATGGGCCGAGGCGATGCCTACATTTTCAGCTGACGACAAGACTGCTGCAACATTCGTATTTAATCACATAATTGCTAGGTTCGGTGTTCCTCAAGTTATTATTACGGATCATGGAAGTCATTTTCGGAATTTCATGATGACTGAACTGACAGACCAGCTTGGCTTGCGCCACGATAGTTCCACTCCATATTATCCGCAAGCCAATGTTCTGGTTGAAGCCATTAACAAAGTTTTAGTCACCATGATTAAACGAATCATTGGTATTCACAAGACGAATTGGCATTCCATGTTATTTTCAGCACTTTGGGCATATCGAACCTCAGTCAAAACATCAACGGGTTTCACTCCTTTTCAACTGGTTTACGGTTTGGAAGCTGTGTTGCCAATTGAATGCGAAATACCGTCACTAAAATTAGCCGTAGAATTACTTCCAGCTACATCTGAAGAGGAGAAACGTTTCTTGTACTTAGCTCAATTAGATGAGAATCGACGAAATGATGCAATAGCAAACGAGGCTCATGTTAAAAGGATAAAAGCTCAGTATGATAGAAATGTGACCCCTCGAAATTTTTCAGAAGGAGACCTAGTTTTACTTTATGATCAAGCTAACGACAAGCTAGGAGCTGGGAAATTCGTGCCTATGTGGCATGGTCCTTATATTGTTAAACTAAAGTTAGCAAAAGGGGCCTATGAGTTGATAGATTTTGACGGTGTCCCTTTGGATAAACCCAGAAATGGGCTTTATCTAAAGCGATATTATGCTTAAATGAGGTGTGGAGATTTTTGTTAGTTTAGATTTCTTTACTTCTTGTGTGTTTTAGATTAGAAAAGTGTGCCTAGTTTAGAGAGTGTGTTTTTGTCACTATTCCTGCTTATCTGAGTTTTACTCTTGATATTGCAGATGTCGACGTCTCTTCAAACCTACATTGGTTTTGCTGATGGTGCTTGTCGTAGTACACAGAACATTTCTTCCGCAGCTTGGGTTATCTATTCACCCTCTGACGAGTTAGTATCCATGCATGGGGTAATCCTTGGTCAAACAACAAATAACATTGACGAGTATAGTGTAGTGATTGAGTTATTGTCTGAGTCCATATCGTTTGGGATTCGGAGTTTGATTGTAAGGTTGGATTCTGAACTTGTTGTATTACAGCTTAACAGGGTTTATACCATTAGAAATCCAGTGTTATTAAGGTTGTTTTTAAGAGTTCATCTCTTGGAACGTGAGTTTGATTACATTGAATATCAGCATATTCCAAGACATTTAAATACATTAGCAGATTCAATTGCTTCTAGTATGATAAATAGACATTTGCAATAATCAAAAGCAGTAAAACAAACAACATTCACATATGTACACAGATAGCCGGAAAATAGTGATATATCATAGTATAGGAGTGTTTTAAAAAAATATACATCATCTTCGATCATAGGTTGGAAACACCTTATGATCGGCAAAAATGATAATACAAAAGTCAAAAATATGAGCCTACACGATCATCCCATCACTAATGATGATCACGATAAGAAACCACTGCTCGGGCTACCCTGCATAGGAACCTCCTAAAAGGTCCTGGAACTCCAATCACATATCTCTGCAACCTGAGAGGAATGTCATCTATGCTCGTCTCTGGAATATCTAGAGTCAAACGCTCTAGATGATGCTCTAAATCAGTCAAAATCTCCGCTGATTGGCCTACTGGGGCTGGTGCGGCCGCCACTGGTTGTCTTCTCTCGTAAGGTTGGAGATGGGCTGGTCTTTGTGAACCCACATCTGTTTTCAAAAAAAATTTGGTTATTAGTTTTCAAAGACAATAAAATTTTTTTTTTAAAAATTAGAATTTAGCAAACATTGAAAAATGATTTTACCTGAACCATCCCACTGTTCCCCTGCTGGGAGAACCATCTCTCGGTCGCCGGAGAAATCTATCCCGGCATATAGAAAATCCTCTATCACAAAAAGTTGGCGATCCAGCCAACGAAAATATGAAGAAGGAAATCGCACAATCTCAGTACCCTCAATAGCATGACGAGCCATCAACGCAGACCAACGAACCATTCTCGGTTCTCGAGGTTGACCGGCATCAACAGAAATACTCTGTGGAGCTAACATGGGGATCCTCTCCAGAGAAAAAGAAACAACAATGGATCCGTATCCAAATTTATTCAGTTTCCTATTTTTTGCTCTGGTTAGTTGGCCTTTTACATTGGCCAACACAGCTTCACACCAGTTAAAGATGGTGCCGCGAAAACAGTCCACGGCAATACGCATTTGGGAACCAGTAGCTACATGAAGCACAGCACTCCCACACAGTTTGGTAACAGTAAAAGCAATAACTTTCAATTCAGGATGGATGATGTGTTTTATGTCAATCCGTTTGTCCCGAGGATTTGCCTGGTCATTGCAGAATTCTAGTTGGAGACTAGCAACAGACTGGCCACATGGCCTAGTCCCAAACAAAGAAACTTTTTCGCCCCTCTTGGACAAACCAGTCAAGAAATATATATCCTCCAGCTCAATTTCGAGCCGGTGGCCACCAATGAAGAAGCACTGGTCCTGCACATTCCATCTATTCACCAACCATGTCAAGAGTTCTACTTGTGCCCTCATGCCTGAGATGGCCCAAAATTTGTACAAGCCACATGCTTTTAGTGCCTGTTGTGTGGGAAAATAGAGTATGGCGGCTTCATCCACTTCCTCGTTCTCACGTTCTCGCCAGATCAGCATCTTGTCAATCCTACAATACATAAAAAGGCAAGTTAGAATAGTCTTATTTGAAATTTTTTGGCAAACAAATGAGAAATGAATGTTTCAAAATCAACCGCGCAGGTACCACACCCACGCTTTATACACAGTGCGTAGATCCGCACGCGTAATGTGTGCTGGGTGCGGAACCCACGACTTTTTCCTTATAGGAAAAAGTCGAGGTCCGCAGGTAACGTGTGTCCCACCTGCGGACCCCGCGGGCGAACTTTTAAACCATTTTTTGCCCCAAAAATACAAACTAAAGCCTAAAAACAAATTTGAAATGGATGAAAAACAAGATTGAGAGGTTGTGGATTACCTGGGACTGACGGTTCTTGATTCCAACGGACGAATTTTCCAGAATCTTCACGGGAACTTTCTTACCCAAAAGCTTTTTACTTTTCACTCTGAAACTGAACGGTAAAAATGAAGTTGAAAAAGTCCTTTTTATAAGTTTTTTCGAATGGATAAATTTTTAATTTATTTATTTTTCACTTTAAAAAGGGTATTTTTGAAAGCATTTTTACTTATCTTAAACAGGTATGTGTAATTTTTCAAGTTTTTGTGCAGAAACTGGATTTTTCAGGTGAACTGATCGTTTTTCAACAAAGAGCATACTTTTATCACTTTTTCGGACTCTTTAAAAAATTTTACGAAAAAGCGAAACCTTGGAGTCCTCTTTTAAGCCCTTTTCAGACTCTCTAAATATGAAAAGATTGCCGAGTACTTGATTATTCGAACTCGTTAAAGTAAATGAATGATCGTCCTTTCAGTATAAGTTTACCCCTTTTACGGACTGAAATGGACTATTTACAAAAAAGGTATACGTTGACTAATTACGGTCAATAGAGTTCTCTCCCGCATTATTTTATTCTTTTTCGGGCTCGAGAGACTAAATTTATGAAAAAGTACACCCACGGAGTTTTCTTAAGTTTTTCTTCTGACTCCCTAAAATTGAAAAACACCGAGTTTCTCCTATACTGGACTCGTTAAAACTTAACAGTAAAGGACCTGTTTAATTTTCAACAGGAACGAACCACTCCTTCTTAGGGTTCGAATATCAAACTAAGTTGGACTCATCCGAAGGATGAGCTTATAATCAAGCAAATGTTATCCTCCTCAAGCTTGTCAAAAATAAAGAGGTACTTGCCAGAATTGGTGGGGGAAAAGAGAGAGAAAAATGGGCATGTTTGTTATATTTTAAATTTTTCGAAAATTCAGTCAACCAACTCTTGAACATGACACTTTCATTCACCTGGGTTGGGAAATCCTTTGCCTAACAGTTAATCAAACCACATTGAAAGTCTTCAGCCGGTTTCTGGGTATTAGCTTTGGGTCAATTGTCACCAAACCATCTGTAGTGTCGTTATGTGTTCAAGAGGACAGTTCAAATAAACCATTCATCTGCAAAATATCTGTCATCCATTTTTTACCATCCCTGAGTCAGTCCTTGCCAATATATTTTCAAAACTTGATCTATGATTTTGTGTTGTGGGCTTGCCTACGACAGATCACTTTCTATCGACATCAGCACATTATCTAGGAAGTTGATCCAGAAATCGTCAGTACCTTGAAATCTGCATGCCTCAATGGCAGGTTTCTCGCTTTCGACGACAGGTTGCATCAATGACCTTCGATCGAATGACTTCGTGACATGTTCGACTTCAGCTCATTCATTCACATTTCATGGACTGTACTGAGTACTTTGAGAGCCATTGACATTACTGGTGGTTTCTCTCACACTTGTTAACAGTTCACATCATTGACTGGTAATCAAGTGGTTTCTACCATGTTCGACTTCAACACATTTATTCACATGGATAGAATCGTACTAGTTCGAGATGTGGAAATCAAGACCCTAGATCTAGTTTCCACCATCCAGGCTGCGAGGAATTTTGTCATCATCTATACAGTAAACTATTTATAAACAGATGGCTATGTCCATACTGTGTCTACATATATCTGTACTATGATGTATTCAAAATCATTCCTGTATCAGAACGATTTGAGTTAGTTTCTAGTTAGTTTTAATCTGAGTATGGGAATGCCTACCTCAGTGATGACATATATATGTATATATTTTTCATTGAATGTTTTTACAGATTCCGACTGGGGTGTCCACAGGATGATCTTTGAAATGATAAAGTACTGCACTCTTCATATATGACAGACTTCAGCTTCATCTATTCCAGACTTTGCACTTTAGGGGGGAATTTGTTACACTAAAAACTGTCATCCTAACATTTTACTATGAGTATGAGCTCATACTTCCTCCTTTTGCAAGTCTAACATATCAGCTCCTCATGTCAAGCTTTCAAAATCAGAGAAAAGTTCCTAAAAATCCCCTAAACATTGGTATCGCGCTTTCTCTATTCATTTCCTGCGGTCCTGCACCTAACGTTCAGCTTTCCTGCGGAACCATATCACACGTTCTTTGTGTTATGGGTGAGGACCTCTGTAAAACTCAAAAAGGCGAGAAAGTAAAGATAAAAAGTGGATTTCAGATGAATTCTAGAAAATTCTAGATGGGAATTTTTGGGAATGGATACGATTTGAGAAGGTTCATGCATCCCTCACTTGATGGAGCTAACCCCTTGATGTAAGGAGCTAATCCCTTTGAAGGAGGATTCTATCCCTTCATATTTGGAACAGAAAACCTCCTCTCTTCGACTATAAAAAGAGGCCTTGGGTAGCCTCAAAGGGAGTTCAAGCTTTAAGATATTTGAAGTTAAATGTTGTTGAGATTCAGACTCAGTTAACTAAGACTTTCTGTGAGGTTAAATCACTCATCTCTATTTGTCTTGGTTCAAAGAGTGCAATGCTTGTCAAATTAGAAGAGATTCCTGCTTTGAACCCCGGGAGGACCTGCACGACATCAAGGCACAGGTTGTAAAGGTTTTCTTTATTTGAAGTTAATACAAATATACTCATTTCTCTCATTAAACTATCTATTTATGGTTTATTTCATAAATTCCTTGATCATTATGATGAGCATGGTTTATAATAATGTCTATACAAGTGTTGTGTAATCTTTTTGCTTGTTTGTGACTGCAGATTCACGAGGAATGTTCTTTCAAGTGCACGGGTGGACTTCAACGAGATCAAGCAAGCGCTGGACATAAGGTAGGCCTTACACCTATATAGTGTTTTATGAATCTTGTATGCTTAGAGAGAGATTAGTATAATTGGTTGTTTGTTGCTAGTTACTTTTAGTACTAGAGAGATCGGTCTTGTCCGCAAGACGGATTAATCTACACAACAGTATACACCGCAGAAAAATGGATTTTCTGAAAGGAAAAATCGAACTGTCATGGACATGGTAAGAAGTATGCTAAAGTCAAAAAAATTGCCAAATGAATATTGGGCTGAAGCTATACATTGTGTAGCGTATATTTTAAATAGATGCCCAACCAAATCTGTCATGAACATAGTTCCGGAAGAAGCGTGAAGCGGCATAAAGCAACATGTCACCCATATGAGAGTATTCAGTTGTGTGGCTTATTCACACATTCCAGATCAGCTAAGGAAGAAGTTGGACAGTAAGGGGGAGAAGTGCATATTTATTGGATACAGTGAAGAATCAAAGGCATACAAATTGTATAACTCATTAACCAAGAAATTTGTTATAAGCAAATATGTGCAATTTATTGAAGAAGAAGCTTGGGATGGAAGCATTGAGAAAATAATGAATGTGAAAAGTTGTTTGTCTCATGATGATAATGAGAAAGAGATGGTTGAAATACATCCCTCATTAGCAGCACCACCTCCACCAACACAAGGACAGCAAGGGACACCACAAGAAGGAATGAGAACACCCTTGAGAAGTGATAACAATGCTTCTCCAAGCACACCATAAGGAGCAGATTTGAGTGCTTCTACAAGCACAAGTTCAGCAAGTGAAAGAGGAACCAGATTCAGAAGTCTAAATGTAATCTATGAGCAAGAGACAACAAATGAAGGTATGAACTCTTTATTTTCATTATATTTTCATGTAGAATATCCTATTCATTTTGAAGAAGCAATAAAAGATAAGAAATGGATAGATGCTATGGATGAAGAAATGAATGCCATAGAGAAAAATAAGACATGGGAATTAGTTGATCTCCCAAAAGGAAAAGAAGTTATTGGAGTGAAATGGGTTTATAAAACCAAAAGCAATGCTGAAGGTAAGATTGAAAGGCACAAGGCCAGACTTGTTTTCAAAGGCTACAAGCAGCAACAAAGAAGAGATTATGAGGAAACTTTTGCACCGGTTGCAAGGATAGAAACAGTGAGAGCAGTGTTGTCCATAGTAGCACAACACAAATGGAAAGTTTACCAAATGGATGTGAAATCAACATTCCTGAGTGCAGTAATGATGGAAGAGGTTTATGTTGAAAAACCTCTGGGATATGAGAAAGCAGGCCAAGAGCACAAGGTATGCAGATTGAAGAAAGCTCTGTATGGGATGAAGCAAACACCAAGAGCATGGTACAGTAGGATAGATGCTTATCTACTGGAAAATGGGCTTGAGAAATGTGAAGGAGAACCCACATTATACATCAAGAAGAAAGATGGTAAGATGCTCATTGTTGTTTTGTATGTTGATGATGTTATATTCACAGGTAATGATGCTAACCTCATTGAGAATTTTAAAATAGTCATGAAGGATGTATTTGAAATGACTGATATGGGATTGCTGAGATACTTCTTAGGAATAGAAGTAGAGAAAAACGAAAATAAATTTTTATTTCTCAAGTAAAGTATGTGAATGAAGTTTTGGAAAGATTTAACATGCAAGATTGCAAGGCAGCAATTACTCCTAGTGATGGGATTGAAACTAAGCAAAGAAGATAGCAACAAGTATTTTGATCCAAGTTTATATAAGAGAATAGTTGGCAGCCTCATGTATTTGACTGCAACTAGACTGGATATTATGCATGCTGTGAGTTTAATTTCCAAATTTATGGAAAGGCCAAAGGAGGCACATTGCCAAGCAACAAAAAGAATTCCGAGGTATGTGAAAGGAATCAAAAGGTATGGTATTGAATACACCACTTCAGAAAATTTTGAATTGATTGGATATGCTGACAGTGATTGGGCCAGAAGTATAGATGACAGGAAAAGCACCTTTGGTTATGCTTTTCATATGGAATCAGGAGCCATTTCATGGGCTTCTAAGAAACAACCAATTGTGGCTTTATCTACAGGAAAGGCAGAGTATGTGGCACCTACAGCAGCAACATGTCAAGCAGTTTGGATGAGAAGAATGTTGAGGAGTTTTTGTCATGAACAGGTAAAAGACACAACATTTTATTGTGATAATAGCTTAGCAATAGCATTATCAAAGAATTTAGTGTTTCACAAAAGAACGAAACAGATTGTTGCCAAGTATCACTACAATAGGGAGCTAGTGAGCAATGGAGAAATTTTTTTACAACATTGTAGAACAGAGGAGCAGTTTGTTGATATATTGACAAAACCATTGGGGCAGAAAAGTTTTAATTACTTGAGAAAATGTCTGGGTATGGAAGAAAATCCAGCAGTTTCATTTAAGGGGGAGTGTTGAAGTATTAAATTCAACTGCCGCACAGACAGAAGCAAGACAACGAAACTTAAATTATGATGGGAATGAAGGACAATAACAACGGTGGCAACAATATCTAGTTCTGATCTTCACGCAACCACGTATCCTTATCTGCAGCAACCACCAGAAATGAATTCTGCACCAACCACTTCTGAATTAAATTAACGCGGAGCCAGCAAAATTCCAGGGGGCATCCAACCTTGAGCAGCAAAGGGAAAGGCAACCCACCGGAGGAGGTGACATCACCCACCTCTTGACCAATGGCAGCAGTTCCGTGGGGGCAATGAAAAGGGTCCCTGCATTGTATCTTGACCCCACGGAATATGGAACATATGGAGTTTTAAATGTTTTGATTTTTATTTTTTTTATCCGCCGCATTATGTTTTAATTTTTAAACTTTGGGTTAATATTTTATTTACATCAGAATATTTTATATGTTTTAAACTTTGGTTCTAAATATTATATAATATATATATTGTAAATATATTATATTTAAAATGTATATAATTATTGTAATGAAACGTGAAGGAAAATACATATGCCGCATGCATTGTATAAAAGGAAATATATGTGCCCGAAGGAAAAAATAGTGCGGACTGTGTATTGTATTTTGCAAGCTTGAAGGTAGAAAACAAAAAAAGGGACAAAGATAGAGAATATACAACACTGCGTTTGCAGCAGTCAAGAAGCGAAATTTTTGTGTAATCCTGAACTGAAGATTCAAAAGAAGATATATTATTTTGTAACAGCCTTTTATTCTTAATGAAATTGTTGATTTATGCATCTATGTCTACACCTGTTTGAGTTAAATCTCTGTGTTGAGTTGAGGAATTGTTTTATTCCTCTATGTGTTCAAAATTGTTTAGAAATTCCAACAAACTTGTCCGACTGCTCCAGTTTGTAGGTTCTTCCAAATTTCTTTAGATACATAACGAACCTCAAGCACATCGACCTGTCCAACTGCTCCAATTTGGAGATGCTTCCAGTTTCCTTTGAGAACCTAACAAACCTTCAACGTATAGACTTTTCCAACTGTTCCAATTTGCAAAAGCTTTCAGATTCCTTTTGTAACTTGATCATCCTCCATCATATTAACTTGTCACGCAAGTTTGCTTTGAATATGCTTCCTAATTCCTTTGGAAACTTAACGAAACTCCAACATATTGACTTGTCTCGCTGTTCCAATTTGCAGATGCTTCCCGATTCTTTTGGCAACTTAAGGAAACTCCAGCATTTGGACTTGTTCGACTGTTGTAATTTGCAGATACTTCCAGAATCCTTTGGAAACCTAAGGAGCCTCCAACATATCGACTTGTCAGACTGCTCAAATTTGCAGATGCTTCCAGATTCGTTTATAAACCTAAGGAATCTCCAACATATCGACTTGTCTGCTCAAATTTGCAAATGCTTCCAGATTCCTTCTGGAACTTAATGAGCCTCAAACATCTTGACTTGTCGGACTGCTCAAATTTTCATATGCTTCCAGATTCATTTGAAAACTTAACGAACCTCAAACATCTTGACTTGTCTGGGTGCTCCAATTTACACAGGCTTCCATAGTCCTTTGGGAACTTAAGGAACCTCTAAGTGTTTCACAAGAGATGGTGAACTGGAAACAACAACTACACAATGAGGGCTACAAAGAAGCGAGGAGCCGCCAAGAATTGGGCCAATGGCATCTCAGGAGGATATCTGCATATAACCGTAGAGGGTCTGCCCTTCGTTGGAGAAGCTTGATGCGCCTCGATGTCCCAAACTACTGTGGAGTGGAGTAGGGGAGTAGTGGCGCCGCTTTGAAGCAAACCTCATTATAAGTAACAACAATTGTTACAAACATAACATTTCAGTATTGATCTGTCACTCACCTTGAATTTTCAAAGGTGTGTAATAAGTGGAAGAGATAGGTATGCTATGCTCTTTTTTGTCACTTCCACTGATTGTTGTATCTCATTTGTGAAGTATCTGAAATCTGGCTGCAAGACCAAAAGCTTTCCAGTCTTGTATTGTGCTATAATGATATTACATGCAATATTATTTTGTAACTGAATTATTTTATGGTGCACATTTTCGATTAAAATAATGTGCGCATTAACTAAGTTCAATGGAATCGTAACACGTGGGCTTTTAGGAAACTAAAGGGACATTTGGGAAGAGAGAATTTCGGAGTTGTAATAAGGGTCGCGGCTATTCCCGGGGCCATAGTGTATTTGTTCTACGTTTTGGAAAAAATTGGGCAAATGGTGTGTGAATTTCGCAGAAATCTGTTGGATTCATAGGTTAGAGAGATTTCTATAATTCAAGTGTGTTAAGAATATTTATAGTTCAAGTGTTTTAATTCTTTTATTACGTCGTAAGGCGTCTTTATTTGAAAACAACTCTCCAAATTTTCATTGTGTCAATTTGTGAGCCATTGATCTATATGTTAGATGATTAGAAGTTTTTCTAACGCTAGATAATTATCACTAACTAACTAACTAATCTGGAAACGATTCATATGTGATTGTGACTGCTGCTTATTACGGTTCGGATGTGATTATGACTACTAATCTGGAAACGATTCATATGTGATTGTGACTGTTACGTTATTACGGTTCATATGTGACTGTGACTACTAATCTCGAAACCGTTCATATGTGACTGTGAATGCTGCGTTATTAAGGTTCATATGTTACTGTGACTACTGCGTTTGACATGGCATTGTCAAGATCTTCTTTGTTTTGGGTTTCAGACATTTTTGAACTCATCCAAATTTTCAGAATATTTTTTTTAAGAAGTGCAAAGAAATGATTGGAAGATTACTTCAGAAATTTTACAGGATTTTTTGTTTGTTTGTTTTGGGTTTCAGACATTTTTGAACTCGTCCAAATTTTCAGAATATTTTTTTTAAGAAGTGCAAAGAAATGATTGGAAGATTACTTTAGAAATTTTACAAGATTTTATCTCTAGGTTCGCTTGATTTCTTTATCAAGATGGACTTTGTTTGGGGTCTTAGACATTTTTGAACTCGTCCATATTTTCAGAATGTTTTTTAAGTGAAAAAAAAATGATGGGAAGATAATCTCTGAATTTTCACTGTACTGTATTTTATTTTCAGGTTCTCTTGATTGCTTTATCAAGATCTTCTTTGTTTTGGGCATCAGACATTTTTGAACTCAACCCAATTTTCAGAATGCTTTTTTTTCTTTCTTGAAGTGCAACGAAATGATGAGAATATTATGTCTAAAATTTCATCGGATTTTATCTTCAGTTCTTCTTTTCAGAATGATTTTTTTTTTTGGTTAGGTGAAACGAAATGATGAAAAGATTACCAAATTTCACTAGATTTTATCACCAGTTCCACTTTTTAGAATGCTTTTTTTTCTTTCTTGAAGTGCAACGAAATGATAAGAAGATTACCTATGAAATTTCAGCAAATTTGATCTTCAATTCCTCTTGATTGCTTTATCAAGATTTCATTTGTTTTGGGTGGAATTTATTACTTCTTGAAAGTCCCAAAATTCGAGATGAAACATTGTAAAATCTTCCGTGATTGCTTAAAGTAGTGTGTGAATTTTTAGAATTTTTCTTTTCGGGTTCACGAGTGAAGGTTCCATCGAGCATTGACAATGTGGTTATATAATTGAGAATGGACAGTGTGGTTGTATAATTGAGAGTTTATGAGTTCAATAGTGTATGGAATAATTTTTGTCCATGTTGACAATTAAACGAACTTTGTCGTTATTAAAAAATGTATATGTGTAACAAAAAATTGAAGGGTCCATGGAGCATTGACAGTGGTTATATAATTGAGAGCATTGACACTGTGGTTAATATAACTGAGAACTTATGGAGTCAATACTGTATGTAATAATTTTTTTCCATTTTGAAAATTTAACTAATATTGTCTTTATTAAAGGATTTATATGTGTAACAAAAAACAGGTTGAGGCATTATTACCGTATATAAGTGTTTTCTACAAAATATTGATTAGCTTGAGCAGAACTTTATAAATGATTTTAAATTTTCTAAATTTTATTATATTTTATTTTTCATTAGATGTATATTGTAATTATTTTTATTTTAAATTTTGATTTTAGTTAATTTATGAAATAGGTATAAAATTTTGATTGGAATTCTAAAAAGCTAAATTTTAATATTCATATTAAATTATTTCTTTTTTTTTGTGTTATGAGAAAAAACTAAATCAACAAAATAATAGTAATATAGCCTTTATATTACTATATAAAATGTAATATAAAATGTTAGAAAAATTAATAAAATATAATGAGTATTATTACATCATATTCTATCTTCCATCATTTCTTATATATTTAAGTAAAAATTATTTTACAAAATAATACAATAGCTATTCAATCATTTTCTACATAAAACTTACTTCATATAATAATCTTATATTTAATCCAACATGTTTTGTATTTACTTCTCTTCCATATTAGATGTGATTTAATTTCTTTACTTTGAATGATTTTAAGGTCACACCCAAGCCAAATACTAAATTGGTGTATGAGACCCCCTTTTTTTTGCGACAAGAGTGTATGAGACCCCCTTGTTTGTGGGACAAGGGACCCACCTCTGCCCATTAGGTCACCCCTTGAAATGACACATGCTCTTAATCATTAGGCCCACTCAAGTTGTATATATATATATATATATATATATATATATCATTTCATTAATAGAAAAATATTTATAAAATAAAAGCTTAGATTGAAGATCATCCAAAACACTCAACATTTGAGTTTTTTTTTTCTTTAACTTTGAATGGCGTACAAAATCCATGTCCAATTTACATTCTATACAAATTTGCAGAGTGGAGCTAAAAAATCATCATTAGGAGATCAATTTTTTTTTTAAACAAAACTTTGTTGTTCTTCTTCAAAGAGCTATCCAAACAACCAACATAGTTCTTACACTACCAAATGGATTTCCTTGCATGATTGTCACTCTCATGCTAGAATTGGACTAAATATGGTCTTGGATAGCATCTTTCAGGTGATCTTCCCTCCCATCAGTGCAGGCGCAACTTGTATGTGAATTTTTTTTACAGTGGGGAGGGTTCTCAAACAGAGAAGTGATATATTTCCAACATCAAAATAGATGATTCTACTATTGAGAATGCCCACATGGATACCCTTAATTGGAAATAATAGAAAAATCTCTTATTCAACGATGCTTGAAAGCCCACCAATATGACCATATCTAAGACTACCCTTTACAATTTTCTCATGGTGGACCTGATTTTCAAACTTAGCATCACAAGGATTATCTAAATGAACTTTGAATTTCTCCTATTTCTCCACAATAAATCTCTTCACAACATTGGGTAGGAGGCCTTTAGGCAGTGTTTTACCAAATAGCCAAGACTGATGTCAGTGATTTTCCAGCAATGAGATGACACGATGTATTTTAGATATGGATAAAATTATTGCAAATTGGACACTTGTTTTTTGAAGTAGCTACTGCCTAATGTAGGCCTCATGGCACTTGTAACTCCACTTCAAACTTCCCAACCTACCTATTTGTGCATACCCTTCCTGCCAAATGTTGTATCTGAAGTCAATGCATAAGTAGAAGCTCTCTTTATTTTTAAGCACCTCATGGCACTTGTAACTCCACTTCAAACTTCCCAACCTACCTATTTGTTCATACTCTTCCTGCCAAATGTTGTATCTGAAGTCAATGCATAAGTAGAAGCTCTCTTTATTTTTAAGCACCCAATTCAAACTTCCTAACCTACCTCTTTCTTAGGCCTCATGGCACTTGTAACTCCACTTCAAACTGCCCAACCTACCTATTTCTTCATACTCTTCTTGTTAAATGTTATAGCTGAAGTCAATGCATAAGTAAAAGCTCTCTTTATTTTTAAGCACCTAATTCAAACTGCCTAACCTACCTCTTTCTTCATACTCTTCCTGTCAAATGTTGTACTTGACCTCAATGCAAATGTTGTACTTGACTTCAATGCATGGAACCTGAAAAAAATACATTATATTTGAGTAGAAGCTCTCTTTATTTTTAAGCACCTGGAAATCATCTCCTCACTGAATCTTTTCCTTAACATAACGAGCCTAATATTCTAGATTCTATGATTACTCACAATAAATTTTACCAATATTTAGTCACATAACGTTGTATTGATCATGTAGGTTCACTCTTTTTGAGAGCATAGTTTCTTTTGGTGTCAGCACTTGCTCAAATTTCATTATGTTCAATGGGTTGCAATGATAATAAAATGTATAGTCCTTTGAATTATAAATTTGTAAGAAGTATCCAACGATAAATATGGTTGGATACTCACTCAAAGGACTATTGGATTCAAGCACATTGAGGTTGTAGAGATCAAGCTCAGACTATGAGAAGGAAAAAAATCTTTAGAACCACTTCCATAATGGAAGAAGAGTAGGTTCTATTCGGGTCCTTTAAACAGTTCTAATGATACACAACTCCAACGAGACTGCACAATCTTGGTGCAACAAGATCTTTCGATCCCGGATGCGGGTGTACGGGATGCGTTATGATTCGCTGACAGGGGGGTGGGTGGGCACGTGGTCTACCACCACCGCCACCCCTTCGCGCTCCGAGCTCACCTCATATATGACAGCTTATACAGTTATTGTTGCTTTAATGCAGCTCCTCCTGCCTCGTTTTCTCGACCATTACATTGCAATGGCGCCTATACATCCAGTGTTGTGTGTCTCTCCGTTGAATTCCAGTTGTTCTCAGGTTGATTTCGAACCTTGGTTGCGCACCAGCAATGGCAAGAGGTGTCGTTTAGGTTGTTGTTTCGAGCTTGCGGATGGTCTTCACGTCTCTTGTGGTCAGTTTTGTAACTTCCACGGCCCGTCCATTGGTTTTTTACAGTCTCAGAGCTTGCACTCCTTTCCTTTCTCGATTGCTTGGACAGATTACCCTTTCATTCTCAATATGCCTCGTCTGAGGCCCAGAATGTTGAGCAGAAGAGGGTCTTCTCGAGGGCAGGTTAATACGCCACCTGCATTTCCCTCCTCTGCCACCTCGTCGGAATCTTCGGATACTGAGGTTGGTCGTTCTGCGGCTCCCAGCAGAAGACGAGGTCATGGGCGTGGCAGACGCCCTTCCACCTCTGCAGCCCATGTTCGCCTCACCTCCTCTGAGCACTTCCATTCGGCTCGCTTCAACTATCCTTGTTCCTTCAACCGCCATGATTTCATTGCTTTGGTCTCCATCAAATTCAGGATCAACCCGACAGCCCAAGCTCCGCCTTCTGCTCCCTCCGGCCCTGTTCAGGAATCTGAAGATGGAATACTGTTTTGCCCGTCAGGGGTCAGTCTGCAAAGTTTTCAGGGTATTTCGGCCTCTCAGCCCGAGCTCCAGCAAGCCAGGCCGTGCGCGCCTTCAGGTCATGCTCCTTCGCCCCCTGCAGATGCTGAATTCAGTCCGTATGCTTGCCCTGTGGTGGAAGAAGCGCCCTCGCCCACCAACGACGCTTAAATGGCTCTCGCTCTTCAGTTTTGGCTTTCAGGTACTCAGAATGGGTTCTTCTCCCTTCTTCTTCACAGTTTTTTCCGGCTTTTTAATGTAATTCTCCTTAGTCGATTAGCAGCTCCCTTCGCACTGCTATCTATGCTTTCAGGCGCAAGACAAAGCTTCAGCGCATCCTTCTGTATGTCTGTAATTTTTGCCATGGATTATGTCTGTCTCGGTCTCACTTGTTGTAGCGAGTCTAGCACTCCAATCATCATTTTGTTTTTCAGAATCAGCTGTTTCGACAGTAGGACAAGGTCCTGGTCTTCAAAGTTCACCTCAGTCAGTCAACAGTTATGGTCTTATGATAAGTATGCCTCTTCTCTGGGCTAGCTCTGTGAGGCCTCAGCCTCTATGTAATATATTTTTGTACTAATATAGAAGTAGACAGATTTAAAAAAAAAAAAATGGAAGAAGAGTAGGTTGACATAATTGAATTTTGATGTTGATAAAAATATATATTTTTTGTCCAAAACTAAAATCTAACCCAGATACATTATAAGAAATCTTGAATAGCTTGCCTCTTTCTTCATACTCTTCTTGTCAAATGTTGTATCTGAAGTCAATGTATGGAACCTGAAAATAAAACTTTATATTTTAGTAGAAGTTTTGTTTATTTTTAAGCACCAGAAAATCATCTCCTCACCTAAATATTTTCCTTAACATAATGAGCCTATTATTATATATTTAATGATTCCTCATATGAAATGTTACCAATATTTAGTCACATAACATTATATTGATCATGTAGGTTCACTCTTTTTGAGAACATAGTTTCTTCTCGTGTCAACACTTGCTGAAATTTCATTATTTTCAATGGCTTGTAATGCTAATAACATATTTATCGTGAATGTCTAAGAATTAGCCAACCCTTTACAATTTTGTCATTGTGGGCCTTATTTTTAGACTTAGCATAAAAAGGATTATCCAAATGAACTTCAAAGTTCCCCTGTTCCTCCACAATAAATATCTTCACAACATTGGGCAGGAGGCCTTTGGCCAATGTTTTACCAAATAGCCAAGGCTAATGTTAGTGACTTCGAGAAATGAGATGACACAATGGCTTTTAAATATGAACATAATTTTTGCAAATTGGACCCTTTTTTTTTTTTTGAAGTAGTTACTACCTAATGTACACCTCATGGAACTTGTAGCTCCAATTCAAACTACCTAACCTACCTATTTCTTCATACTCTTCCTGTCAAATGTTGTACTTGACTTCAGTGCATGGAACCTGAAAGGAATACATTATATTTGAGTAGAAGCTCTATTTATTTTTAAGCACCTAGAAATCATCTCCTCACTAAATATTTTCCTTAACTTAATAACCTATTATTAAAATTCAACGATTCCTCATAAGAATTGTTACCAATATTTAGTCACATAACATTTTATTGATCATGTAGTTTCACTCTGTTTGACAGCATAGTTTCTTTTGGTGTCAACACTTGCTCAAATTTCATTATGTTCAATGGCTTGCAATGCTAATAAAATGTATAGTCCTTTGAATTGTGAATGTGTAAGAAGTAGCCAATGATAAATATGGTTGGATACTCACCCAAATGACTATTGGATTTGAGCACATTGAGGTTGTAGAGATCAAGCTCTAACTATGAGAAGGAAAAAAATCCTTAGAACCACTTCCAAAATGGAAGAAGAGTAGGTTGACGTAATTGAATTTTGATGTTGATAAAAATATATTTTTTTTTTTCCAAAACTAAAATCTTACCCAGACACATTGTAAGAAATATCGAAATCTCGAATAAAGTTGGCATATACAAATAGGGTATGGAATAGTGGACAAAATTCCAACCATTAAAGTAGAAAATACTTCAAACACAAGTGTTTCGAGTGCAAATACATATCGATGTTTAACCAAAAGACAAAATCAATGTTTTTAGTCAATAATTGCTAAGGATAGAGATATTTGCAGTGCATTATTTGGAAAATACACCAAATAACGAAAAATATATAACTTGATAATATGGATACTCCTGTCATGCCAATTATGCAATTCCTGAGAAGCCCCTCTTTAACTAAGACACAAAATTCTGCTTACACTCTTTGAAAACATTTCCTGACACTTTCAATGTCATCATGGAAGAGTAAAAATTGACACAAAATTATACTTATACCCTTTGACAACATTTCGTAACACATTCAATGTCATCATGGAAGAGTAACAATTTAATGCTACTCTTTCCTACACTGCTGCCTCACGGCGTTTCCTTTGCAACATCTGGTGCAATTGCTAGTTTTAAGTACTTAGAAATTTATTTTAAATAACAAAAACATAACAATGTAACCCAAAAACTTCTTTTAGAAAAGAAAAAAAAAACAGCCTGGCCTAATTATAGCTAAAAACTCTAAACCATAAAATTCATAGAATTGTTAAACAAAGCCATTCTCCAATACCGGCTTTTCTGCAGCATTTAACCCCATAACAGTAACCAATGGATTGAAATTAAGATGTGAAGAACTAAAAGCACTCATTAATCCTGGTGTTTATTTAAATAGTTGATTTTTTTTCACAAATTATTTGTTAAACTAATCATAAAATATTTTTTATTAATTACTTATTATTAGTAAATGCATATTGATTTATAATTATTAATTAAAAAAATATATATTTCAAATATATACTTATATTTGTTTTTTAACTTTTAAATTATTAGTAAAATTAAAATAAAATCAATACTTTTAATTAATCTTTATATTGTAGATTGATTTTAAGCATAATTTTATTATATCTATTGTGACAAGTTTCTCATTGGAATATCTACAAAAAAAAAATATTGTAAATCATTAGTGCTAGAGGGTGAGATGACATGTTTTGAAAATTTTATTCAATTGATTCTACTTTAAACTATTAATAGAATAAATTGATATCTTTTCCAATTAGGTTCAAATCACATTTGTAGCATGCTTTCCCCTCTCACATGATTTGGATTTGGTAAGGTGCCAATAATCTCATATTCACTTTAGTTCCTAAGGGCGGAGATAAGATGTTCAAAGAATTTTAAAGGGATAAACTCAATTAGTTGTCACTAATGTTGTAAAACATTTTGCTTCTACCATAATAGAAAGTGCTTGGTTTAAATCCTCTTCCATGAGATTACCAGTGTCACTACTACATGAAGGGCACTTTTAAGACAATAGAAATCTTTTGTCTTAAAAAGTCACTTTTTATTTTAGTCATTTTAAATTAAAATTTAATATCAATTGAATTGTCTTAAATATAAAATTTAAGACTAAAATAGTTTGAGACAAAAAATGTTTTAAGAAGAAAATTTATATTTAAGACAAAAATATTTTAAAACAAAATGTTATATTTAAGACAAAAACACTTTAAGACAAAAATATTTTAAGACAAAACTTTATATTTAAGACAAAAACAATTTAATACAAAAATATTTTAAGACAAAATTTTATATTTAAGACAAAAACAACTTGAGAGAAAAATATTTTAAGTGAAAACTTTATATTAAGACAATGACCACTTAAGAAAATGGCAATTAAGACGAAATTCATTTAAGACAATCAACAATTAAGACAAAACCATATCAATTGAAGACAATATTATCTAACATGACTTGCAAAGCTGACTCTAATAGTGTACCCTAAGTTTGCCAACGTGTAGGCTACTACTGACTCTAATAGTGCATCCTAAGTCTGCCAATGTGTAGGCTACTACTGTCATGCGCCTATATCGAGGTTGCTACTTCACTTATCATTCACGTTATCTTATATAAAGACAACAATTTGTTGGGCTCTTCATTTTGGTGGGGTAGCTGACTCAAGAACGCGACAACTTTTCTTAGCAAGATTTCTCGAACATCAATCCCTCTTATGTCCCTTCTATCTCTATTTATACGATTAGAGACAACTTGTATGTCACTTCATTCAACACTACTACACGGAGGGGGGTTTAAAGAGAAGTGTTGCATACAAAACATTCCAAAGATACCAGATCATGAGAGATTGAATTCCTTTCTTGTTGAGAGAGAGTGTTGAAATTGACAACAAGAAATATTGACAATGGAACTCATAAATGGCACCCATAAATGGCACCATAGGGGGCTTTTGATTTAATTCTCCTTTAACTAAATTGGAAGAGAAGTTGCAATTCCATCACCTGACAACTTGTATTAGTTAACTAAGTAAGAAATACTGAGTTAGTTTTGGAAATTCGAGTTGAGGGCTAGAGAGGAGGCATGTAGAGTTCTCCCATGATTTTAGAGGGTCCAATTACAGTTATTTTTGAGTTGTAATTAGTTAACTCAATTAATTAAGTTAAAATCAATTTAACTAGTTCTAACTGAGAGATGAGCTAGAGATAGGTTGAGTGAATTACATATGATTTAATTCACAATGAGTGATCAATCAGTTAACTGATAATTCACTATAAATATTTGTTGCATGTCAGTTCTAAGGAAGGCCCAGTTGAGACAGGAGTTAAAGGGAAAATAACTATCAGTTGTAATATTAGAAAATTGTACAGGTCATGCATGAAGTCAACTTGAACCCTTAGATGTATTGCACAATAATTAATTGGGATTTTCCAAATTAATAGGAGCTCAATTATTCCAAGAATGCATAAGGAAGGCTGGGTAGGAAAAGGCAAGCAAAAGGTTAAATATTGGACCAATTTTGCTTAGATTGCAAGCGATATTCGAGCATGATCAGAGTGAGACAGTCAGTAGAGTGCAGAGGTTGGGTTTTGAGAAGTTGCTTTCCCCATATACATCTTTTGTTTTTGTGATTGATAATTTATTTCTCTTACTTGTTATGTGATTGCACGATCAAGTTTTGTTTCAGAAAATTGTAGAAGGATTCAGTGTTTTATTTTAGTACATTACAAGATCAGATTGAATCTCATCGTTATATTTCTACATGCATGTAGTATTATAATCCATGGTATTGTAATAAAAAAATTTTACAAAGATTTCCATGATAATGTAGGCATAAATATCCATAGTTAAGGATATAATGTAGGCATAAATATCCATAGTTAAGGATATTGTTACATACTTTTTTAAAATGAATGTATGTTTAACTCATATTAATTATATTTATAATTAATAATAGTAATAATAATTTATAATAAAGTTAAAATTATTTTTTATATATTTTTTAATCTTGGCAATCTAAGATCTAATTAATAATAATAATACTAATAATTTAGAATAAAGTTACAATTTAATTAATTTTCATATATTTTTTAATTTAGGCAATGTGAGATGTAATATAAACTAGCGTAGATCCATTTTAACTCGTGATATTTTTGCTTCATAAGATATTTGCATCTCAAGAGATTTGATCCCTCTTAGCACTTGGTAGATCCATAGTTAGGATGGATCTAGGCTGGTTTAATTCCACATCCTTTTAAATGAGCTATATTCCACACGAATACTGAATAACATGGGAAATGACGTGGGTTCTCACAAACTTGGAGCTAAAAACTACTGGTAACTTGACCAAGTCAAGTTTACCTTAATTACCCAACAAAAAATAATTTAAAATAATAATAATTTTGATTTTTTATTTAACATAAGGTTATTTTTATTTTTATTTCAAATTTATCTTAATTATCTAACAAAATTTGATTAAAAAAATAATAATGTAAAATTTCTATTTTATTCTATTTTGACCGAGTCAAAATGTTTACATAACATAACAAGCCATAACAACATCTCTTACATACTGGATTGAAGAGTTCTCTACATAATGTTCATCGTCTTAATGTTTATTATAGATTGATGTATATCAACATTTACAAATTATTTAATTTAAATGGTTTTGCTAGTTATATATGATTATTTGTTTCTGAAGTGTTGAGATTTTATTTCTTATTTTTTAATTAAATTTGGTGAAAATCTCATGTAGCTGACAACAATAGGATTTGTTGCTACATTGGCTCCATCAATTTCTGATGAGGAGTTAATGCATCCTATATTTTTTGTGAGAGAATTTATGAGTTTGTTTTCATTCACAGCTATAAAATATAAGCCTATAGAGGCAAGTGAGCATGATGAGGAATGTGTAGTGAGGAAAAGCTGAGCAGAAGAGAAACTCTGCTATTGTATTTTCTCTAGTTGATGAATGAGATTGCTGATGCCCTGTTAGGTGGACGTAGCCCAGATTGGTTGGGTGAACCACATTAAAATCTCTGTTTTTCATGGTTGAATGTTGTGCGTGTGTCTTATTTGTTTTATGTTTCCGCTGTGTTAACTCTAACACTTGGTATCAGAGCATTTTGAAATCGATTTGAATATTAAATGCTATTTGCATATGTAACAAGGGATAGGCTTTTTATTTTAGGTGAAGGGCATTATTTTTTAAATAAAACCTCATTTATTAAAAGTTGAAATTGGAGATTGTTTTTGTGACACAACATGGCAAAAACACAAAGTGCTCGGTTTGAGATCGAGAAGTTCAATGGCAAAAACAACTTCGAGATCTGGAAAGTGAAGATGTATGATCTACTCGTGCAATAAGGCGTGGCGAAGGCGCTGTTGGGGAAATCCAAACAGCCTTACACCATGACAGATGATGAATGGAGTGATTTGGATGAAAGAGCACTTAACGGCATTCGACTGTGTTTGGCAGATGATGTTTTGTTTAACATCGTGTCAGAGAAGACTGCTGTTGGTTTGTGGACAAAGCTTGAAAAGTTGTACATGACAAAATCCTTAACCAATAGGATTCTTCTGAAGCGACAGTTTTACAGCTTGCGCATGAAAGAAGGTACGACGATAACTGATCATCTGAATACCTTTAATACTCTCCTGGTGCAGTTAGAAAGTATAGAAGTAAAATTTGAATCAGAAGATAAAGTTGTAACTTTATTATGCTCGTTTCCCGAATCATGGGATCATTTTGTTACTTCTATAAGTCTTAGTTCATCAGAAACCCTTGAATTTGATGATGTTGTTGGAGCTTTATTGTCCGAAGAAACAAGGAAGAGGTCAAATTCAGAAACCTCTACATCAGAAGCAATGACGGTCAGAGGTCGTTCTAACGAAAGATGCTTCAGTAAGCACAACAACTCGCGTTTAAAATCGAAAGGGAAGAAGAGTAAGGTAAAGTGTTGGTTTTGTGGCAAATCAGGACATTTGAAGAAGGATTGTTGGAAGAGACAACAAACATCCAAAGAAGACTCTTCAACAGAAAAGAAAGAAGCAAACACGACAGATATAGGTTCGAAATCCATTTCAGGTATGAGTGATGAAGTGTTATCAGTTGGTTTGTCTAATCATGATCAACATTGGTCATTAGATTCTGGTGCGTCAAATCACATGTGCATTCATAGAGAGTGGTTTAAAAGTTATAAATCAATCAATGATGGAGTTGTTTATATGGGAAATGATGCCTCATGTAATATTGTGGGAATTGGAAGCATTCGGATTAAAATGTTTGATGGGACAAATAAAATTCTAACTGATGTAAGACACGTACCTGAACTAAGAAAAAACCTCATTTCACTAGGAGTACTAGACACTAATGGATATAAAACCTTTATTCAAGGTGGAGTAATGAAAGTTTATAAAGGAGTTTTACTATTCATGAAAGCAAAGAAGGTTGGAAATATTTTTCAGTTAGAAGGAAGAACAGAGTCAGATCATGCTTCTACAGTATCTGAAAACGACAGTAATTCTATTCGTTTATGGCATCAACAGTTGGGCCATATGAGCGAAAGAGGATTTAAAATTTTATCTGATCGTAAGTTACTTCCTACTTTAAAATCTTCTAAGTTAGATTTCTGCAAACATTGTCTGTTTGGGAAACAAAGCAAGAAGAATTTTAAAACTGGAAAACATACTAGTAAGGGAATCCTTGATTATATCCATTCTGATGTTTGGGGTCCATATCCTATAACCTCATATGGAGGATCGTCATATTTTGTATCTTTTATTGATGATTTCTCTAGAAAAGTGTGGGTCTACATGTTAAAGAAGAAGTCTGATGTATTCACAGTTTTCAAACAGTTTAGAGCATTAGTTGAAAACATCACTGGAAGAACCATTAAATGTTTAAGAACTGACAATGGTGGTGAGTTCACTTCAAATGAATTTGATAATTATTGCAAGGACACTGGGATTGAAAGACATAAAACCACTGTATATACTCCTCAGCAAAATGGAGTCGCTGAACGCATGAACAGGGCTCTTTTAGAGAGAGCAAGAAGTATGCTCAGTAACGCCAATTTGCAGAAGGAATTGTGGACAG
Organism: Pinus albicaulis; assembly: GCA_034641835.2. Taxonomy (NCBI): domain Eukaryota; kingdom Viridiplantae; phylum Streptophyta; class Pinopsida; order Pinales; family Pinaceae; genus Pinus; species Pinus albicaulis. Next base: position 1,279,979,067 of record CM076570.1, on the reverse strand, counting down.
AAGCGGTTTCTACGGCTTGTTACTTGGTAAATCGATCACCATCAACTGCGATAGGATGCAAAATTCCTCAAGAGGTATGGAAAGGTTATCCATGTGATTATTCTAAACTAAATTTTTTTGGTTGTGATGCATATGCTCTAGTTCCGAAACATCAGCGTTCTAAATTAGATCCTAAATAAAAAAGATATATCTTTGTTGGATATGGTGATGGGACTAAGGGATACAGGTTGTGGGATCCTACTACTCACAAGATCATCATTTACAGAGATGTTAAATTTAATGAATCCTCACTTGAAAATCCAGATGTAAATGATAAATTGAAACAGGATAATGTACCTAAGCTTCAACACATTCAGTTTGAAACCAGTTCAAATACTGACGATAGTCCAATGAACAAGTTTCAGATTCAGATCATGAACAAGTTTCAGATGTAGATCATGAACGTGTTTCAGATGCTGATCATGAAGAAGTTCCTACAGATAATAATCAGCAAATTGGGGAATTACCAGAAACATCTTTAAGGAGGTCTACGAGAATTAGACATTTTCCTAGAAGGTATGATGATTATGTTACTTCAGTTGCTTTAACTGCTAACGTTGATGAACCTTTGTGCTATCAGGAAGCTGTAGAAGGTTCTAACAATGGTAAGTGGAAAGAGGCTATGAAGGACGAGATGAAGGCATTAGTCAAGAATGCCACATGGGATCTGGTGGAACTTCCCAAAGACAAGAAAACTGTGGGATGTAAATGGGTTTACAAATTGAAGAAGGGTGTTGATGATACAGAGGACAGGTACAAAGCGAGGCTGGTCGCGAAAGGTTTTTGTCAAAAAACGGGAATTGACTTTCATGAGATATTTTCACCAGTTGTAAAAATTGTTTCAATTCGGATTGTGTTAGCATTAGTTGCTTTACTTGATTTAGAATTACAGCAACTAGATGTTAAAACTGCATTTTTACATGGAGATTTAGATGAGGAGATTTACATGGAACAACCGGAAGGGTTTGTTCAAAATCGCAACAAGAAATTTGTCTGCAAGCTCAAGAAATCATTGTATGGTCTGAAGCAGTCACCTCGACAATGGTACAAGAAATTTGATTCTTTCATGATGAGTCAAAATTATATAAGAAGTGAATATGATCATTATTTTTATTTTAAGAAATTGAGTAATGGCATGTTCATTATCTTAGTGTTGTATGTTGACGATATGCTTTTAGCAAGCAAAAGCATAACAGAGATCAACAGGTTAAAGGCTTAGATGGCTAGGACGTTTGATATGAAACATCTAGGAGCAACAAGACAGATTTTGGGCATGGAGATTTTCAGAGACAGGAGTAATGGTAAGTTGTGGCTATCACAACAAAAGTATATTGAGAAAATACTCTTGAGGTTTGGTATGAACAATGTGAAGCCTGTTTCAGTCCCTTTTGCTTCCCATTTTAAACTTTCTTAAAGTTTATGTCCTAACACTAATGAAGAAAAGGAATATATGTCTCGAATTCCATATGCCAATGTAGTAGGTTGTTTGATGTATGCAATGGTTTGTACTCGACCAGATATTTCACATGCAGTTGGGGTTGTCAGCAGGTATATGGAAAATCCAGGAAAAGAACACTGGTCAGCAGTGAATATGTTTGTGGATATGTTGATTCCGATTTTGCAGGTGATTTGGGTAAGAGAAGGTCAACTTCAGGGTATATCTTTACTCTTGCAGGTGGAGCTATTAGCTGGATGTCAAAGCTACAGAACATTGTTGCTTTATCCACTACAGAAGCAGAATACATAGCTGCTTCACATGCTTGCAAAGAAGCTGTTTGGTTGAAAGGTTTGTTTGGTGAGTTTGGTAGGTTGCAGGACAGCATCAAGTCATTTTGTGATAGTCAAAGTGCAATTCACTTGGCTAAAAATCCTGCCTATCATAGTAAATCAAAGCACATACCTATCAAATACCATTTTGTAAGACAGGTTATCACTGAAAGGGGAGTCTCTCTTGAAAATGTGCATACAAAAGAAAACTACGAAGACATGTTCACAAAACCAGTTTTGTTAGAGAAGTTACGATGGTGTCTGGCTTCTCTTGGCTTGCAGAAAAGATAAAAATAATAATGAAACAGGGTATCATGCTAATTGTTGTCAAGGTGGAGATTGTTGAAATTTTATTTCTTATTTTTTAATTAAATTTGGAGAAAATCTCATGTAGCTGACAACAATAGGATTTGTTGCTACATTGGCTCCATCAATTTCTAATGAGGAGTTAATGCATCCTATATTTGTTGTGAGAGAATTTAGGAGTTTGTTTTCATTCACAGCTATAAAATGTAAGCCCGTAGAGGCAAGTGAGCATGATGAGGAATGTGTAGTGAGAAAAAGTTGAGCAGAAGAGAAACTCTGCTATTGTATTTTCTCTAGTTGATGAATGAGATTGCTGATGCCCTGTTAGGTGGACGTAGCCCAGATTGGTTGGGTGAACCACATTAAAATCTCTGTTTTTCATGGTTGAATGTTGTGCATGTGTCTTATTTGTTTTATGTTTCCGTTGTGTTAACTCTAACACGAAGTAATCTAAAATTCATTGTTTATATCTTTTTCTAAAAAATAAAATTTTAAAAATATATAATTATTAATGAAATATTTTAATTAAATTAAATTACATTAAAATAAAAATAAAAGTAAAATAAAACTATAATTATAATTATAATTAGTAGTTAAACTAGTTTAGATCCGTATCTACCAAATCTCCTTTAAAAAGATCAAATTTCTGTATACATTATAATTGGATCTTTCTAGAAAGTAAAACCAAAATTAAAATTGATTCAGAATATTAAAAAAAAAATTCAAAATTTACTAAATAAATATTAAAAAATAAAATGTGGTGGACGTTAGAATAATTTGTGTCCTCATTCTTTCACTTATGTTGTATAGATGTGCCAATACTATCAACTTTAGATCTAGAGTTTTTGTAATCCATATCGTAAAAAAATATTTCACATTATTAATTATTAGTGATTAATCCAAAAAACAATATAACACTCTTCAAATGTAACACTTTCGAATAGAATTAATTATGTTTTATTGTAGCTTTTGTATAAAACTAATTGTGTATAATTTCCAGAAAAAAAGTGGAAAGTGGGTTTGCTCATATCATGGGAAGTGTCTTAAAATAAATGGAAACCGTGTTTTGAGCGTTAAACCCCGAAGTTGAGATTTTGTGAAGTAGATCTTGTTTATTAGAAGAAAAGAATATCCTTATTTTATATAATTATATTTAGATAAATTAAGAAAATAATATATAACTTTTTTAAAATAGAAGGTTTGCAAGAAGACAGCTGGGAGTGGGGGCGACTCCACCCTCTTAAAGTCATGGCCTATCGTTGTTATTCAACAAAAAACGGTTAAGTTGCTCTGTTAGTAAAAGAATTACCATTCGACCCTTTTGAGGTCAATGCCAACTATTTTGGATGATAAAGAATGAATAGCGTGTACTCCACTAACGCCTAATGTGTGCTCAACTCCCGGACGCGTGGCGTGCTGTATGCAACCATCACGAAGTTGCCACGCAAATTTGCTCCGCTTGCTTGACTTTCTTTCTCCGCTGAAACTCTCTACCACCATTTTTAAATCAGGTTTTGATTCAATACGTCATTCAATAATAATTAAACAATTACAGAGCCGGTTTATATATAGAACAGTTTATTTGGCCAGACAGATTAGGTAACTGAACAGAACTTGATATCACCTGATATTATCGCAGTATCGTTTTCCTCAGGGAATTGAAAGAGATTATCATACGCTTGGTTCTTTGCACCTGTTAGATCGGCCACACCAAACGAAAATATTCAGGTTGAGACCCCATTCCTAATCTGTGGCATACATCTTTATCTTTTCTGTTTATTATTTTCTATCTCATGGCTCATCTTAAATTCGGACCAGAATCTGAATCTGAAGGAGCATCCTCCTCTGCTTCCACCTCTAATTATGGTAGCAAAAACAACAGTTATGTCTACGATGTCTTCATAAGTCACCGTGGCCCCGACGTCAAGAAAACATTGGCTACCGATCTCTACCGTTGCCTTGGTAAACATGAATTGCGAGTATTTTTGGACAGGGAGGAGATGCAATTGGGAGAGAGCATAACTCCTCAAATTGAAAGTGCAATCCGAACAGCCTCCGTTCACATAGCAATTTTCTCTCCCAATTACGCTGAATCAAAATGGTGTTTAAATGAGCTTCTACTCATGCTGAAGTCAGGGTCAATCATTCTTCCTGTTTTCTACGGTGTCAAGCCTTCAGAACTTAGGCAGACTGCGAGGAGCGAAAATGGAGTATATGCTCGTGCCCTGCGCAAGCTTGAAGATAAGAGAAAAGTCAATTTCCAAATTATTGCAGAATGGAGGAAAGCTCTTTCTGATGCTGCCGAAATAAGCGGTTTTGACCTCGAGACGTTTAACGGGTGAGACTCCTACTCTTAGTCTTAATCTTAGGGTTTAATTTGATGGATCGATAAATGTATGCCATTTTATAGTAATAATTGTGTTTTGAATATTATTCAGTGATGAGCAGCAGCTCGTCGAACATGTAATGGAAGGAGTGCTGGGAAAAGTTCAAAGAATTCTGCACGTATCCAAATATCCAACTGGATTGGATCAAAAAATAAAAGAATTTGAGAAAACTGTTTCATTGCAACAGGAAATCCACGAGATTAGAGTCATAGGAATAGTGGGAATTGGTGGCGTTGGCAAAACCACCCTTGCAAAGGAAATCTTTAACCGTGAGAGATCGAATTACAGGCGATCTTGCTTTTTATTTGAGGTCAGAGAGAAACCATTAGAATCGTTACAGAGTATGCTTCTGAAGGATTTGGCTCAATTAAATGAGCAAGTATCTAGCAAAGATGAAGGTATAGAAAAGATCAGGAGGTATCTCAAATATTCTCACTGTCTCATAATTATTGATGATGTGGATCATATTAGGCAGCTGGATGCATTACTTTTACCTGCTAAAGATGTCCTTCAATCCGGTAGCTTAATTTTGGTTACATCTCGGGATAGAAGCGTCCTTACAAGTTCGGGAATTGCAGAGTCTTGTATTTACATGCTAACAGGCCTGAATAAAATGCACTCAAAAGATCTCTTCTGTTTGCATGCATTTGGCCAGTCTCATCCTATCGAGGGATATGAAGAAATTGTTGGACAGTTTTTGAATGTGTGTAATGGATTACCGCTATCTCTCATAGTTCTTGGGGCTCATATGCATGGGAAAATTGATTTCAAGTATTGGGAAGCACAATTTCGCAAAATCTGTAAAGCACTCCCCACGGATATTCATAGTAGGCTCAGAATTAGCTATGACAGTCTGGATGAGGAAGAGAAGCAGATCTTCTTAGACGTTGCCTGTTTCTTTATAGGAGAAGACAGAGATACAGCCATAAGAATCTGGGAGGGATCTGGCTGGGAAGGATGGCTGGGTCTTCGGAATCTACAGAACAGGTGTTTAGTGGAGGTGGACAGCGAAAATCGCATCAGAATGCACGATCAACTAAGAGACCTCGGCAGAGATCTGGCGAAAAAAGAACCTGGAAGTCCGCTTCGGCTTTGGCGCCAAACTGAAGACCTTGACCGGCAATTACCTGTAAGTATTTCTTGTTTAGACAGAGAATTTTGAATTGTCAAACTTTGCAAAGATATCGATATTATATTCTAAGAGTTTCCAGAGGACAATACAGGTACGCGGAATCAAAAACCTTAAAGAGTGCAGCCGTTCCTTAGCCGATATGAGAACGTTGCAGCTACTCAGCGTTGAAGGTTTTTGTGTGGAAAGCATATTCAGATTTGCCCAGTCACCACATGAACTGATATGGCTGTGCTGGTATAACTGCCCGTACCCTTCTTTACCGACTTGGATTCCAACGAGGAATTTAAGAGTTTTAAAAATAAAGGGGGACGATTTGGAGACACTGTGGCAGGATGAATCTCAGGTAGTCATGTAATTTATTGAGAAAAGATTGTTTCTGTTTTATTTCGTAGCAAAATTGCTTCGCTTTGATTTGAGTTTTCTGTTCTTGATAGAAAACTATACACAAAAGTTGAGATTAAGTGGCCCAATCCTCTTTGGATATGTGTACACTTCAGGCACCTTTGCAATTACGGGAGTTGGACATCGCTGCTACTCAGCTGCTAAAGATTCCGAAGTCCATAGGGCAGCTGAGGCACCTTGAAAAGATCGTCCTGAAACCTGGAAGTTTTTCTGAAATGCGACTGGCAACTTTACCCGAAGAATTCTGCGATCTGGAATCCTTGAAACACTTGGAGTTGAAGCACTGTTCAAGACTGAGGTTTTTGCCAGATTCCTTTTCAAAGTTAACTAACCTAGAACATATTGACTTGTCCAAGTGCTTCCATTTGCAGATGCTTCCATATTCTTTTGGGAATTTAAGGAATCTTCAACGTGTTTTCTTGAACGAATGTTACGAATTGGAGGGGCTTCCAGATTCTTTTGGCCACTTAACCAAACTCCAACATATCGAGTTGTTCGACTGCTTTAATTTGAAGATGCTTCCAGAATTTTTTGGGAATCTCACGAACCTTCAGCACATTGACTTGTCCAATTGTTCCAATTTGCAGATACTTTCAAAATCTTTTGGGAACCTAACAAACCTTCAGCATATCGACTTGTCCGACTGCTCCAGTTTGCAGGTTCTTCCACATTCCTTTGGAAACATAATGAACCTCAAACATATCGACCTGTCCAACTGCTCCAATTTGGAGATGCTTCCAGGTTCCTTTGAGAACCTAACAAACCTTCAACATATAGACTTGTCCAACTGTTTCAATTTGCAGAAGCTTTCAGATTCCTTTAGTAACTTGATCGGCCTCCAACATATTAACTTGTCACGCTGCTCCGCTTTGCAGATGCTTCCTAATTCCTTTGGTAACTTGATTAACCTCCGACATATTGACATGTCCCGCTGCTCCAATTTGCAGATGCTTCCCGATTCGTTTGGTAAATTAAGGAAACTCCAACATTTGGATTTGTCCGACTGTTATAATTTGCACATACTTCCAGAATCCTTTGGAAACCTAAGGAAACTCCAACATATCGACTTGTCAGACTGCTCAAATTTGCAGATGCTTCCAGATTCGTTTGGAAGCCTAAGGAATCTCCAGCATATCGACTTGTCAGACTGCTCAAATTTGCAAATTCGTCCAGATTCCTTCGGCAACTTAACGAACCTCAAACATCTTGACTTGTCTGGGTGCTCCAATTTGCACAGGCTTCCAGAGTCCTTTGGGAACTTAAGGAGCCTCCAAGTGTTTCAGAAGAGATGATGAACTGCCAACAACAATTAAACAATGATTAAAATCGGGAAAATTGGAGGGCTACAAAGAAGAGGAGGAGCCGCCAAGAATTGCAACAATGGGATCTCTAAAGGATTTTTAGATCTACAGTTTGTCGAACATTGGAGGTCGTGGGAGAAGCTTGATGCGTCTCGATGTCCCAAACTGCTGTGGATTTTGGGAGTAGTGGAGCAGCTGTGCCGCTTTGAAGCAAAACCTCATCATAATAAACAACAATTGTTACAAACATAACATTTCAGATTTCTGTCAGTACTCACCTTGAATTTCAAAGGTGTGTACTAAGTAGAATCGATATGATCTTTTTTGACACTTCCAGTGAATGTTGTATCTCATTTGTCAACTATCTGAAGTCTCGCTGAAAGCCCTAAAGCTTTCCATTTCTGTACTGTACAGCTATAATGATATTACATGCAATATTGTTTTGTAACGAACTGATTTTATGGTGCGCATATCTGTCAAAATAGCCTGCGTGTTATCTAAGTTCAATGGAGGCATTTAGGATACTGAAGGGTGGACATTTGAGAAGAGGGCAATCATCTCCGATGCCATTTCTTTGGGGAGGGCCATAGTTTATCTTTTGTGCGTTTTGAAATTTTTTGGGTAAATGGCCGTGTGTGAATTCCGCTTCAGGTATTTTCAGAATTTTTTTAAAGTATTTAGAAAATTACTTTAAATAACAAATGATAACAATGTAAAATATTTTTTAAATATTTTGAACTTTTAGATGATAGAAATATAACCAAAAGAATGATTATAGCTAAAAAAAAAAATTGAACCATAAAATCCATAGAATAGTTAAATAACGTTATTCCGCATTTAACTCCGTAACAGCAACCAGGGAAGAGAGAAAATTAGTAATTAATCCTCGTAAATTTTTTTTAAATAATTGAAAATTTTCTCATAATTTAATTGTTACACTAATTGTGAAATAATTAGTATTAATCACGTATAATCACTATATCATAATTATTATTAATCACGTATAATCACTATATACATAGTGATTTATAATTATTAATTAAGAAAAACAACATTTTTTGAAATATACTTTTATATTTGTTCCTTTAATTTTTAAATAATGAGTAAAACAAAAATAAAATCAATTTCCACAACAATTTATAGATTATTACTGCTAGAGGGTGGGATGACATGTTTTGGAAATTTTGTTCAATTGGTTCTACTTTCACTTATTAATAGAATAAACTGTTATTTTCTCTAACTAAGTTTCAATATTATAATATATTTTTTCCTCCCTCGCTTGATTTGGGTTTGGCAATTTGCCAATAATCTTATACTCACTTAAGTTCATAAAGGTGGGGATACGATATTCCAAGATAAACCCAATTAGTTGTCACTAACATTTCAATATTATAATATATTTCTTCTCCACTGGCTTGATTTGGGTTTGGCAATTTGCCAATAATCTTATACTCACTTAAGTTCGTAAAGGTGGATACGATATTCCAAGATAATCTCAATTAGTTATCACTAATATTGTTAAACATTTGGCTCGGTTTAAATCATCCACTAATGTGTAATTGGTTTATTAGGGATGTTATTCATGAGTATGGACAATGTCACATGATTTGGGTTTGCCAATGATTAAGTTCGATTTCACTGAGGAAATCAATTTTAACTTAACTTTAATGTAATAATGTAACAATCATCACCATGGTTATAACATTATTAGATTTTATTTTATTTTTTTCAAAAAAAATTCAATAGATTTATAGGAAAGCATTGTTTACGAAGACCATCTCGAAACTTCCCTCTCTCCCATTCCGACCAGACTTGTTGAGATTGGAGACTCGAGGAAACCATAGAAAACAATTGACAACTATTATTTCCAAGAGGCATTGTAGCGTTTTCATACTAGGAAAAACCAAAATTATAACCATAACTGATAGCAACATAGCAAGGAGGGGGATTGGGGGGAATTATAGGGGGAGCTGCAAAGTAGCCAACACGATCATGCATATGGAATTTTATGTGTTCCACTAGCGATTACAGTTTGCGTAGGTCTTCCTTGGTGCAACGGTAGTTGCGGCGAAGGATGTCAAATTGTTCCAAAATTTCACTTTCATTGTATTGGATGTCGTTAATATATGCCACAATTTCATTGTGATCTTCATACCAGTGGTTCCTGATAATTTCTATGTTGATTTGAATATTCCTAAGCTGCTCAACGATGGACTCCATGGTGGCAAGAGTCACTATGTGACTTGGAAAGCGAGTTGGAGAGATAGTTGTAGCCTTTTTTGTTTCCTCACTCGCTAAATTGTCCGAGGACGAGGTATGGCCTGGATCGGGACTCCATTCATGGAGATTCCCCGCCCCCCCTCCACCCCGACAAGGTTGACCCCGTTGGCAGGGCATGTTGTGAGTGGCACGAAGGAGACACCGAGTGAAAGGGAGGGCCCGAAAATAGTTCTCACTACACCTACAATAACAAGAAAAATAGTCGAAACCACAAACCTGATACCCCAGGTGAGTACATACCAACAACCAAAAGACAATCAGTGACACAAGGATAGCTCACGTCAACCTAGTCGAAGGGACTGGGTAGGGCATATGTCTTCCACAACCACTTAACCCACTTGAAACAACAAAACAAACCCAAGAGCAGATGAAAATATAAACAGTGACCCCTAGCCCTAATGGGAACCCAAACCACTAGTGGGGGTGGATAGAGACCGGGGTAGCACCCTCCCACAGGCAATAACAATAGATAATTCCCAACAATGAAAAAATAATAGGGAAAGCCTAGATATACAAATACAGAACCCCCCTCTTATGATGACAAGCAACGACAGTTACATACAGATAAACCTTACCCCACAAAACAAGCGTGAGATCTTGGAGCTTTTGATTCCTTGTTGGGAGTTTGAAGGCGTGAAGACAATATGACACACCAACCTCTTCAGTTCTTAGATCCCATGGAAAACCTAGCAATCCAGATCTGACGAAACCAACCGAACATAGACATCCACGCCATTGCTTAACCGAGGTCGTGGGGTCCCCAGTGAGTTGCCATTGAGCCCGAGACACACACCTCTATTCTCCTCTCTAACAAAATTCATCTCCCAAACAACCAAAGTGGAGCACAATGCTCGGTTTCCCATGTATTTAACTACGAAGTGTGCAAGCAGTCTCAGCGCTCACCTGAAATGAATGTGGGTTCGAAACATGATTGAGAATTGAATGTGCACGTGGAGGCGAGACAACCCCCAATGGTGAGCGCGTTGGAGAGATAACTACAACTTCCTCCATTTCTTGACTAGCCGAATTGACCGAGGATGAGCTGTGACCTAGCTCGGGATGCTCTACATAGAAATGTGCCCCCCCCTTCCCTCGGCGAGGTCAGCCTCGTTGGCGTGGCATGCTCTGAGTGGCATGAAGGATCCACCACTAAAAGGGATGACCGGAAAATAGCCCTCACTGGTGACCTAAAATAACAAGAATGATAGTCGAAACTACGAAATTGATGCCCCAGGTGAGTACGTACCAACAAACAGATCAAGACATAATCGGTAACACAGGGAGAGCCTGCTTCAACCCAGTCTCAAACTGAATGATGCATACACATGTCTTTTGTTTTATGTTTTTTATTAAGAAAATATGTTTTATTTTCATAAATAAGCTACACCTATGGATGACGAGATCCACTTGGAAAATTGTGTATACTAAATTTAGTTATTGGTAATTATTAGGTGGATGCATGGAATATGTTACAATATTCAATATTCATAGTAGTGTACACATACAAGTGTTAAGATCTATTTCCATGTTATTTATGCTATTTGTGTTAATTTATCTTATATTAAATAATTAAATAAAATTTCATATCAACACATGTCATATTGGGAATTGTTGAAATTGGAAACAAGAAATATTGAAAATGGCACCTAGAAATGGCACCATAGGCACGCTTCTGATTTATTTTCCCCTGAATTATATTGGAAGAGAAATTGTAATTCCATCACATAACAATTTGTATTAATCAACTAGGTCAGAAAGACTGAGTTTGTTTAGGAAATTCAAGTTGAGGGCTACAAAGGAGACATGTAGAGTTCTCCCATGATTTTAGGGGGGTCCACTTACAATTATTTTTGAGTCGTAATTAGTTAACTCAATTAATTGAGTTAAAATCAGTTTAACTATTTCTAACTCAGAGATGAGCTAAAGATAGGTCCATTGAATTAAATATGATTTAAATCACAATGAGTGATTAATAAATTAACTGATAATTTGCTATAAATAGTTGTAGCATGTTAGTTCTAAGGAAGGCCCAGTTGAGACAGGGGCTAAAGGGAAGATAACTATCAGTTGTACTATTAGAAAATTGTACTGGTCATGCATTAGGTCATTGGGAAGCCTTAGATGGATGGAAAAACCATCAATTGAGATTTTACTAATTAATAGGGGCTCAATTAGCCCAAGAATGTGTAAGGAAGATTGGGAAGACAGAGGCAAGAAAGGTGTTAAATATTGGACCAATTTTCCTTAGATCGCAAGCTAGATTCGAGCAGGATCAGAGTTAGATAGTCAGCAGAGTGCAGAGGTTTCTCAGTGGAGTAATAACATTGTATTTTTTCATTATCTTGACCATATGCAATATACAGATAGAAAGGTTTTGAGCAATTTCTTTCCCTAGATACATCTTGTGTTGTGCGATTGATAATTTCTTACTCTTACTTGTTATGTCATTGTGTGATTGTGTTTTGTTTCTGCAAATTGTAGAAGGATTCAATATTTTTTTTTGTACATTACAAGATCAGATTGAATCTTGTTGTTTGATTTTCTACATGGTGTCAGAGCGTCAAGTTTCATAATATAAGAGAAGAAATCAAATTTTTTTTAACATGTACATCAAATTTGCAGATTTACTCTTCGGAACGAGCAACAGATCAAGATGTCTTTCAGTGGCTTGAGACTAAAATATGCACTTGAGGGAAATTTCAATTACATAGAATGGAAGGACAGGATGGAGGAAATGCTTGAGGAAAATAGACAGAAGGAATTCATAGACATTGATATTCCCAAGGCCGTAGCAATAGATGCTCAACTTCTTGATGCATGGAAGAAGAAGGTAGAAAATGCAAGAAGGATCTTGTTAGAAGGAGTTTGAGATCATATTGTATCAATTTTCCATGGTAAGGTGACTCCATATGTTATGTGGAATTCCTTGGCATATATGTTTTAGAATAACAATGACCACACAAAGTTGGCACTTAAAGACAAGCTCAAAAAGATCAATATGGAGGAGGGAAAGATGATAGAAAAATACTAGATGAAGTTCACTCAATGTCGATATGAGCTTGGAAGTGTTGGTGTGGCAGTAGCTAATGATGGTTTGGTGAGCCTAGATATTCTAGGCCTTCCCAAGAGTTGGCATAGTTACCAAGACTCTATGAATGGGAGGGAGAAGCTACCATATTGGGAATGGTTGTGGTCCGACTTGGTACAAGAAGAAATAAGGCGGAGCACCATAGACTAGACCTCTTGCAATGACAAAAAAGAAGATTTTTCATTAGTCGAAAAAGGTAAGAAAGTCAAGAGAAAGAAGTCAAAAGGTGAAGAGAGAAAGAGAGAATTGTCCAAGGTGAGTGTTTTCACTTTCACGAGCATGGGAGCTATACCTCGAAATGTCCATAGAGGGAAAGCAAGAAGGATCCTGCAGTTTCATCCGCAAGTGAAGCACTAGCTTCACGGTTTGCATTTTATTTTACTCTCATTGCATGCATGGCAAACACTGTAATGGGATGCATGTGGTACCTTGACAACAGTGTCTTTTTCCATATGATGGGGAATAAAGATCTCTTCAGTGACTTGGAGGATAAGGACCTCCAATAGAACATAGAGTTTGGATATGAAGGGAGGTATAACACGACCGACATAGGTAATATTACCTTTCAGAGGGAGTCTGGCTCCCCTCTTAGACTGAAAAATGTTTTATATTTTCCAGGACTAAAGAAGAATAATGTCTCTATATCGGTATTGGAAGACCGTGGTTATGATGTCGTATATAGAAAAGGAAAGGTGTTCCTTAGAAACATCACCACGGGACGGGTGAAATAGGTCGGTGTAAGAGTCAAGAATCTGTATTCTCTCGAGGTTGAAGATGCATGCAAAGATTTGAGGAGAAAAGCAGAGGTTAGTGACTTGGTGGTTGAGAGGGAGCATAAATTACCTCACAACTTGCAGTCTTAGAAGTAGTCTCGGAAGGTTATGGAGCAACCACAATTGGAGAATCAGAGAGGAGACTGAGTGGTGGCATCCACTCAAGCAAAGACCTCTAGAAGGGGGAAATTTCGAGCTAGATGAGCAGATGTAGCACATGCAGCCATACCTCCAAGTGAGAGGTGGGGTGATGTGAAGACATAATCCCAAAAGAAGAAATTTGGGAAGGATTTATTGAGATGGATTGTATCATGGATTAGACTTGGCTACGGGGATCCCATATTACATAGTAGCAGGAAGGATCAATAGTGATTGGTTGATCAGGAGTTCATAAATTTTTCTCAAAATTAAAAGTGCTCGAAACTGTGTCGAACTTGAGCGACCAAGTAGATCTCGTCTTCCTAATTCCGGTGCCGTGAATGGTTCGAAAAATTGATGTCGTATGAGGGAGATATCGCGTTTTGATCAATTTCCAAAACAACTAAATTTGTGACACGTTTGATTGGGATGCCCAGTCAGCTTGCGGGTACACAGTCAGCAAAAGAAGAATATTCCTAAGAACATTCTATTTTCTCAAGACAATGATATTCTACCAAGTGGCATATTTTCATTCGTTGATGTGGATTGCATGTTATTTTTTGGGCCAATGAATGGGTGACACATGGCCAGCCCTGAGGCTGCCACGTGTCCCCTATACGATGTATCAAAATTTTACTAGGTCTGGGGGGTTTGACCCTGCGACCTCCAGCGTGCGTGCAAGACTCTCCACCATCTCCGCTATACCATGTGACTTAAAATTCATAGGATCGCAACAATATTTATGTTTTAAAACATTTTCATGTGGGGGGAGGGGGGGTAGCGGGCGTTGTCGGCGGCCCCATTGAAGTGGTCACATGCTACCATATATCTGCAACATCATATGTAACACCGACTGCAAACAATCAACGTGACAACATAACTCATCACATGGCAGAGTTTACCGCGAGGGTTACGCCGACAGTTTGGATAAATTTGGTTTTAACTCTAACAGTACCACAGTTGCGGAGTTAGTTGCGCTCTAATTTAATGTTATCTTCAGGGTTTTGGGGGTTAGCATGTGGCCACCCCATCCCCAAAACATTTAATATTATGGTTTCACTTGGCGGGCATTAAGCGCGCCACTAAATTTCAGAGTTTTGGCCACTTTTAACTATAGACAAGTGCAGTTCTCCACATTTAGTGGAGGTTTTGTAGGTGTCATTTGGAAAAAGGCTAGGAGGGTCAGTTTTCGACCAATTTGGGTGAAAAAAGAGTCTACCTAGACTAATTTCAGCATTATGAAGCCATTGGTGCAGAGAAAATAACCATTGGAGGCTTGTAAACACATGTATTTGCAAAATTTTGAGCATAATGAAAGATGGACATGCCATTGGGAGCTGGACCAGCAGATGTAGCCCAGGAGGGGTGAACTGCTTCATCATGCCTGCTGTGTAAATCTTATGTGTGGTTTTATTTCTCTATTATACACTATTGTTCAGTGTTATTTAGGCTTATTTTCATGCTTATAATTCACAAATTCATCTATGTTTCATGGTTAAAATCCTTAGTCCTTAAGCAAACAAATGGAGACAAATACGTACATGCTATCTAACTAAAAATACACTTAGCACAACAAAACTAATACAGTCCTTTCAATCAAGTTGGTATCAGAGCTAGAGTTTATTCTCTGGTGTTGTTGTGAGCAACTATTTGTTTAACTGTTTGGAAATTTACATATGCTTACTAGGCTTAAGCTCAAGAGAGGATAAGGCAAATTGGTGGAAGAAAGAGGGTCTCAAAGTGAGCCACAACAAAGGAGGGAAATATTTCCACATTCTCCACCACCTAGTTCACCTCCTAAAGAAGCATAAGCAACTTTAAGCTTGCCTCCAGAGGAAGGAGAAATCCATGAAGAAATGGATCCCAAAGAGGAAGAAAGAGTGTTTAGGAAAGCATTCCTTGACATGACTGAGATGGTTAGAATCATTTATCAAGAAAGAAATGAGAAACTAGAAGGAGAAGGATCCAAACTTCACAAGGAAGGACATGGATCATCAAGAGGTCACAATGATGAATATAAGTCAAAGAAGGGCAATGGAGGAAATGGAGGCAGTGGAAAGTCACCATCCTTGCCCTCATCATCATCATCCTCTACTTCATCTTTAGTATATCAGCCACATAAGTCAAAGAACACTGGTAAAAGACTTTTTCTAAAACTTGATGTTAAGTTTGAATTGCTAATGTTTAATGGTGAAGTCAATGTAGAAAAGCTTGATAATTTGATTAGGAAATTGGAGTTCTATTTGAGAATTCATAACCTTCATGATGATGATACGAAAATCCAATTAGCTTCATTGAGAATGGAAGGTGCAACACTTCTTTGGTGGGAAGCCAAGACAAAGGAGGAGATCAAGAAGCATGGTAAGGTTATCCTATCATGGACTGATTTCCTTATTGCAATAAAACAAAAGTTTTATACATTATTTCATATGAAGAAAGCCAAAATGAACTGGCAAAATTTTAGACAATTAAAGCGACAAAATGTGCAAGTTTACACCCAAGAATTTAGGAGAAGATCTCTCTTGTTAGGGGTATATTTGCAGAGCCAAGATACTTTGGTCAAGTACATAGGAGGCTTACATAGCTACCTAAGATATACTATCCTCATGTTTGACCCCACAAGTCTAGATGAGGTATGTGTTCATGCCACACATCTAGAAGCTAGAGGGAAAATCATTTATGATGAGGGTAGGAACAAACCTTTTAAGGGTAAAAAAAAAAGAGAAGACCTCAAAAGGTAAAAGCGAAAAGAATGCATATGTTAAGAAAGAGGGAGAAAAAGTGGTTTGTAAACATTGTTCAAAAGAAGGCCATGCTGAAAATCATTTTTGGAAATTACATCCTGAAAAGAGGCCCAAACATCTCAACAACAAAGGGAAACAAAAAACTACAGCTACAACTCAACATGATTTAGGAGAGGATTCAGGTGATGAATCTAAAATTACAACCATGGGATTTAAGAACGTGAAGGTGAATGAAATTGAAACTAAACCCAATACTAGTACATCACACTATCACATACAAGCTCCAAACGAAGAAGAGATAATTGAACTGTTTCATGTGAGGGTCATATCCAAACATACTAAGATTGACACATTGTTTGACAGTGGGTCACAAACGAAATTAATATTTGAAGACTTGTTCAACAAAATTAATCTTGAGACCATTCTACATCGAAAACCATATCCATTTGGTTGGATTTGTAAGTATGAAAATTTACAGGTTTCAAAGAAGTGTATATTGCGGTTTGCAATAACTGCACATTTTGTTAGTGGCACAGTTGAATTAGATGTGGTTTTGCTTGACATAACAGGTATTGTGTTGGGGAGTCATTACTTGTATGACAAGAAAGCAATATTCCAACGCCGTGAGAAAAAATACCATTTATTCAAAGATGGAAAGGAGGACATTGTTAGAGCACATCGCAAGAAGACAAATATTGCTATGGTAAACGCTGGATAGGTAAAGAGGCTGGGAAATTCAAGTAAGAATTTTTTTCTTCTAATGATTAAGCCTAAAGCTGATGTTAATCATGAATCATTTGACGATTGTGATACTAAGTTAAAATCAGAATTATACGATGTAGTTGATGCACATCATGAGATGTTTTAGGAGCCAACAAGATTTCCTCTGAAAAGGGAGATTCAACATGAGATTCAGTTGCAACAAGGTTGTCCTCTTTCAAACATCGACATGTATCACATGTTGATAATGGAGAATGTTGAAATAAAGAGGCAAATCAAAGAGTTGTTGGACAAAGGAATCATAAGGCCAAGCACTTCGCCATGCAGTTCACCCATAGTCTTGATTCCGAAGAAAGATGGGACTTGGCGCATGTGTGTAGACTTCAGAGCTTTGAACAAGATTCCCGTAAAGAATCGATACCCACTCCCAATGATAGATGATTTGCTTGATCAGCTGAAAGAAGGAAATTTTTTCACTAAGTTAGATTTACGAAGTGGATATCATCAAGTAAAAATTGCAGAAAGTGATATATGGAAGACTACATTCAAAACCAAACAAGGACTCTTCGAGTGGTTGGTTATGCCATTTGGTTTGTGTAATGCACCAGCAACTTTCATGTGTGTTATGGATAATGTTTTGCATCCATTCCTTGATGACTTTGTGATTGTGTACTTAGATGACATATTGATTTTTAGCAAAGCAAGAGAAGAACATGTCTTGCATTTCAATAGGGTGCTTGATGTTTTGAAGAAAGAGGAATTATTTCTTAAGATGTCAAAGTGTGAGTTTGAAAAGAATTATTTGGTTTATTTGGGACACATTGTAGGAGGAGGCGAGTTGAGAATTGATCCTTCTAAAGTGGAAGCTATCGTGAATTGGTTGATCAGGTGATCATGTCCTAAGTTGAAAAAATGCTCAAAATTGGAACTTCTCAGAATTGGTTGAAACCTGAACGACTGGATAGACCTCATCGCTGCGATTTTAGCGCTGCAAACAGCACTCAAATCCGACATCATATGTGAAAATTATGCAGGTTTGAAGTTTTCAGTATCCTTCAAAAATTCAGTTTGACCAAGGTTGACTTGACTTTGGAAAATATTTAAAAAAGAATATTCTGGGAATATTCCTCAAAATATTCTAGGAATATTCCTTAGAATACTCCTCAAAATATTCCCTACAGGCCTATCACATTTTGACAAGTGGCATTCAGTGATTCGAATTTTGGTTGACTGTGTAATTTTTAGGCCAATTAGACGATGCCATGTGGCAAGCCCGGAGGCCACCACGTGGCCCCAGGTCGCATTTTAATGCCATGGAAAGATTTTTGTAAGTCCGCGAGGTTCAAACCCCGGACCTCACCGCTGCAAGTGCCACACCAATCCGCCTATTCCAAAGTTCTCAACATATAACGGTTTGAAGATGTATATAAAGTTTCAATTAAAATTCGTTGGGCGGAAAAAGGGGCCAGCCCCCCACATGTGATATGACCCTGGGCTAAGAACCAAGGCCTTAATGCCTTCAACCAGCGGAGTTAACGTGGATTAAATGGTCAATGTGACTACGTTATATTAAATGCCACCATGAAAAAAACGTTATGGTTAACGTAAAATCCAATGGTTCTACCGGCAGTTTGGGCGGAGGTCCATGTGACCCCGACAACCGCCTAACATTTAATGTCATATCTAACCACCCGGCTACACTGGAGCGCACCACCATTTTTTCGAACTTAACTCCAGTTCACCCACATTTAGTGGGGTTTTCACTTGACATTGGGTAGAATATTGTTTTAATCATAACTTCTCCAATATTGGACCAATTTGGACGAATTTTTGGTCAATTTTTGGTCAATTTTGGGTACTCTGAGCATTATGGAGCCATTGGGACAGGTTGAAGAGCCAAAAAAGGTTTTTTTCAGACATTGTTGCATCAGGGAAGCTTGGAGAGCCATCAGGGCCATGAGGGAAATGGAGTTGCATTAGGCTACACTTCACTGTTTGAGGTTAAATAAAATCCATACTTAGCTTATTTATTTCTTCTGAATTCATTTCCATAGTTGTTTCAGCCTTTTTAGGCTTATTTCTCACTGTAAACCCAATTTGAGCATCATAATATATCAAGGACATGCCCATTGGGAGCCTTGGACCTGACAGATGTAACCCAGGAGGGGTGAATTGCCTCATCATGTTGTTGTGTGTTTATGGTGAAGTTATTTTGCTGTGTATTTCAGATTCAAGATGTTAAACAGTAATTTTAATTAACATTCCCTCACTCATAAACAGTTACCAAAAAAACTTTGTTTTACTTGCAAGACATTACAAACACTTTGCACACCTAATTTAATGGAAATGAATACTTTTAACAATAGTACAAATACTTTCATTTTTAGATCAGATGGTATCAGAGCTCAGGATTTGAGTATTAAGAGCTTAAGGATTTGAGCCTTAAGAGCTAGAGCTTTACTCAAGATTTGTTTTGTGCAAAGATATAGTTGATTTTTTGCAAGTTTTGATGCTTACTAGGCTTAAAATCAAGAGAGGTGAAGGACACTTTGTTAGTGCACAAAGTAATCCACAACCAAGAAGGGTCAGAGAGCCACCTCCAAGAGCCATAGAAGCAACTTCAAGCATGTCTTCAAGAGAAGGAGAAGGTCTTGAAGATATGGATCCCAAAGAAGAAGAACGAGTATTCTGAAAAGCTTTCCTAGACATGACAGAGATGGTAAGGATACTCTAGCAAGAAAGGAATGATAGGCTTGTTGGAGAAGGGTCTAAAAACTAGAAAGAAGGAGAGGGCTCTTTCGGAGGAAAGAAAAGTGATGACAAGTCAAAGAAAGGACATGGAGGAAATGGTGATCCGCCATCCCCATCTTCATCCTCTTCCTCTACATCGTCATCCTCTACTTCGGTGAATCAATCTCACAAGTCTAAAACCACTGGTAAAAGTCCATTTTTAAAGCTTGATGTTAAATTTGAGTTGCCTATGTTTAACAGTGAATTCAATGCAGAGAAACTTGACAATTGGATAAGACAGTTGGAAGTTTACTTGAGGATACAAAACCTTCATGAAGACGACACCAAGATTCAGTTAGCCTCTTTAAGAATGGAAGGAGCAGCATTGGTATGGTGGGAAGCAAAGACCAAGGATGAAATTAAAAAACATGGTAAGATCACTTTATCATGGGCTGAATTTATTTCCCAATTAAGCATCAATTTTATCCATCAGCTCATTTACAAAAGGCTATCATGAATTGGCAAAGTTTTAGACAACTTAAGGGAAAAAGTGTTCAAGATTACACTCAAGAGTTTAGAAGAAGGGCTTTAATACTTGGAATTAATTTTCATAGTCAAGATACCTTGCTGAAATATATAGGTGTTTTACACAATTACCTTATACATACTATCCTTATGTTCAATCCTACTAGTCTTGATGAATTTTGTGTGCAAGCTAGGCATTTAGAGGCTATAGGTAAACAATATTTTGATGGGAATATGGATAGTGAATTTAAAGGCAAAGGGAGGAAAAGAAATGCAAACTCCAGGAAAGAAAAAGGAAAGTTCTTTTGTAAAAACTATTCCAAAACGAGCCACGATGAAGACCATTGCTAGAAGCTTCATCCAGAGCTGAAACCAGAGAAATTTAAAAACAAAGATAAGGCCAAAGAAAAGGGAAAAACTATTGCAACTGTTGAACAAGACTGAGGGTCTGAATCAGGTGACGAAACTAAAAGCATAGCCATGGTACTAAGGAACATAAAGGGAAAATATTTTGTTAAGGAAACAAATCCCAGTTCTAACACTTTAAACTGTCACATAGAATCTCAAAATGAAAAGAGGAGGATAGAGTTATTTCATATAAGGATAATCTCAAAACACACAAATATAGACACACTATTTGATAGTGGGTCTCAAGCGAATCTCATCTCAGAAGACTTAGTCAAGAAGCTGAAACTTGAGACCATACCTCATCCAAAGCCATATCCACTTGGATGGATTTGCAAGGATGCTAATTTACAAGTCTCAAGAAAGTGCATGTTGCACTTCGCCATAACAGCTCATTATGTTGATTGGGTTGAATTAGATGTGGTACCTCTTGATATTACAGGTGTTGTGTTGGGTATTCCGTACTTATATGACAGAAAAGAAATCTTCCATCACCATGAGAACAAGTATTATCTGTTCAAAGATGGAAAAGAGTTTATTGTGAGAGTACATCGGAAGAAGCTAGAATCTTCTTTAGTCCATGCAGCGCAATTGAAAAGGCTTGTCAATGCAAGTCAAAATATGACTTTGTTGATGGTTAAGAAAAAAGATTTTGTAGATAATCCTTTTCATGTTATTGTTGATGTAAATGATGATATGCTTCAGTCTGAAAGTAGGTTGTCTTTGGAACAAGATTACAAGATGTTGCAGAAAGTGCCTTTGGTGTCAATCGGTGCAAAGAACAAAGTGTCAGTGCAGAGTGGTGCAAGAATCCAAAAGAAGGAAAAACATGCAAGCAAATAGGACACAAATTTCAGCATGGGTCAATGCTGGTTTCAGAATGGTAGGTTGGTATGGCGAGAAAACTTGGTCGGGATTCGACACAAGTACATGGCTCAATTGGCAAAAATTCGCCATGAGGATAGTTGGCAAGGTGAATCTTATTTTCAGTGTCCTTTGAAGTTAGACCATTGTAGAAGAAATATGTATTCTACAAATTTCAGTTGTTGTTCTACAAATTTGAAAAATTTGCATCATGACTTATTCAATGTTAGCAACAGTTGGTAAACATATTCAAGGAAGAATTTATATTTTTATGAGAAGCTCAATATGATGAAGTCAGGAAGATTTCAGTGGTTCAAGGTTAGAAGAAGGGAGAATCAATCTCCTCATCTTCAATTTCTATAAATCAGAGAGCTTTTGGGGTCCAAAAGCTTCCCATTTGGGAGGTGTGATCAGGTGATCATGTCCTAGGTTGAAAAAATGCTCAAAATTGGAATCGCTCAGAATTGGTTGAAACCTAAACGACCAGATAGGCCTCGTCACTACGATTCTGGCGCCGTGAATGACACTCAAATCCAACATCGTATGTGAAAGTTATGCAGGTTTGAAGTTTTAAGTATCCTTCAAAAATTCAGTTTGACCAAGGTTGACTTGACTTTGGAAAATATTAAAAAAAGAATATTTTGAGAATATTCCTTGAAATATTCTGGTAAATATTTCTTAGAATATTTCTCAAAATATTCCCTGCGTGCCTATCACATTTTGACAAGTGGCATTCAGCGATTTGAATTTTGGTTGACTGTGTAATTTTTAGGCCAATTAGAGGCTGCCACGTGGTAAGCCTGGAGGCTGCCACATGGCCCCAGGCCGCATTTGAATGGTATGGAAAAATTTTTGTAAGTTAGCGAGGTTTGAACCCTAGACCTCACCACCGCAAGCGCCACATTCTAACCAATCCACCTATTCCAAAGTTCTTAACATATAACGGTTTGAAGATGTATATAAAGTTTCTGTTAAAAGTCATTGGGCGGCAAAGGGGGCCAGCCCCCCACATGTGATATGACCCCAGGCTGAGAACCAAGGCCTTAAGGCCTTCAACCGGTGAAGTTAACACATATTAAACGATCAATGTGACCACGTTATATTAAATGCCACCGTGAAAAAAATGTTATGGTTAACGTAAAATCCAACGATTCCGCCAGCGGTTTGGGTGGAGGTCCATGTGACCCCGCCAATTGCCTAACATTTAATGCCATATCTAACCACCTGGCTAAACTAGAGCGTACCACCAAATCTGGCGAGATTTGGCCATTTTGTCAAACTTAACTCCAGTTCACCCACATTTAGTGGGGTTTTCACTTGACATTGGGAAGAATCTTGTTTTAATCATAACTTCTCCAATATTGGACCAATTTGGACGAAATTGTGGTCAATTTTGGGTATTTTGAGCATTTTGGAGCCATTGGAATAGGTTGTAGAGCCAAAAAAATGTGTTTTTCAGCCATTTTTTCTTCAGGGAAGCTTGGAGAGCCCTCAGGGCCATGAGGGAAATGGAGCTGCATTGGGCTACACTTCACTGTTTTAGGTGAAATAAAAGCCATAATTAGCTTATTTATGTCTTCTGAATTCATTTCCACAGCTTTTTTAGAATGTTTAGGCTTCTTTATCACTGTAAAACCAATTTTAACATCATAATATATCAAGGACATGCCCATTGGGAGCCTTGGACCCGGCAGATGTAGCCCAGGAGGGGTGAACTACCTCATGATGTTGCTGTGTGTTTATGGTGAAGTTATTCTGTTGTTTATTTCAGATTCAAGATGTTAAACAATAATTTAAATTAAAATTCCCTCACACAAACTCATAAACAATTACCAAAAGCACTTTGTTTTACTTGCAAGACATTACAAACACTTTGCACACTTAATTTAATGGAAATTAATACTTTGAACAGCAGTACAAATAATTTCATTTTCAGATCATTGGCCCACTCCCAAAATAGTAACCGAGGTAAGAAGTTTCTTAAGTGCAGCTCAATATTGGAGAAAGTTTATTGCTAACTTTTCTGCCATCACAGCTCCTATGCATGCAGTGACAAGTGTGAAGAAAGGCTTCGAATGGGGAGGAAAACATCAACAATATTTCGAAGCTTTAAAAGACAATATCAGTTCATCTCCAATCCTTGCATGACCAAATTTGAGACAACCATTCGACATACAAACCGATGCTAGTGATTATGCCATGGGCGCAGTTCTTTTGCAACATGGTAAGCCTATCACTTTTCATTCTGAAACATTCAATGGTGTTATAAATAATTATCCTACATATGAAAAAGAGATGTATGCGCTGGTACAAAGTGTCAAGAAGTGGAAACACTACTTGATGGGTAAATAAATGATTATACATATCGATCACCAACCATTACAGTACTTGCAGTCGCAAACAAAATTGCATCAATCACAACATTTCAGGTGGATGGGTTTCCTTCAACAGTTTCACTTGGTTATAAGGTACAAGAAAGGTATTTTCAATAAATTTTTTGATATGCTTTCAAGACCAATTATAAGTGCTTCTACTTTTCTTAAAAATGATTCTATTGTATATGAGAGTTACATAGAACAACATGCACATGATGTTGATTTTTAAGATGTGTATGCTAGTTTGAGTGAAGGGAATGAAGTTGAGGAAAATGATTATCACATGCATAACAATTTGTTGTTTCATTTGGGCAAGATGTGTATACCACATGGAGAGAGGCTAAGTGTCATGAGAGAGGCTCATTCATCTCTTATTGCTGGAAACTTTGGTGTAAGAAAAATAGTGGCACATTTACAGAGGTGTTGTTATTGGCCTCACATGATAGATAGTGTGTTGCGCTTTATAAAAGGTTGTTCTATGTGTGCAACAAGCAAGCCTAGCAATAGGAAGCTTGGGTTTTACATGCCACTATCGGTACCATCAAGACCATGGGAGAGTGTCTCCATGGAATTTTTTGGAGGTCTACCTATGTCAAGAATACAACATGATTATTTTTATGTAGTTGTGGATAGATTCAGTAAAATGTGTATACTTATGCCATGTAAAAAAACCATTACTTCTGAACAAACTTCTGAACTTTATGTTCAACATGTATGGGTTCATCATGGATTGCCTACTTCTAGTGTTAGTGACAGAAATTCCAAGTTCATTGGGAATTTTGGTCCAATATTTGGAAGATGATGGACACAAAGTTGAAAAAGAGTATTGTTTTTCATATGCAAATTGATGGCCAAACCGAGGTGGTGAACAGAACCATTGTGCATCTATTGAGAGGATATTGCAGCAAACATCCCAAGTTGTGGCATGAGAAACTGCATTACATTTAGCACGCTTCCAATCGGGCAAAGCACTCTTCTACAACTACATCAACTTTTGAATTATCCTTTGGGTATTTTCCAAAATAGCCATTAGAATTCATCTTTGAGAAGGCTGTTGAAATTGATGGGCATAGTGATATTTAAAATGCTCGAAAGTTCATTGAGTAAATTCAGATTATACATCAACAAGTTCAAGAACAACTTGAGAAGATTCAAATAAAATACAAGGAGCGGCATAACAAACATAGAGTTGATCACAAGTTTTAAGAAGGAGATGAGGTATGGTTGCACATAAGCAAAGAAAGGATGCAAGGGGAAGGTAAAAAGCTCAAACCCATTCGCTATGGTCCATTCAAGATCATAAAGAAAGTTGGTAACAATGCATTCTAACTTGATTTTCCTTCATATATGAAAATGTACTCAGTTGCTAATGTTGAAAACTTACGTTTGTATGAGCCACCTTTGATCGATGATCAAGGAAGTGATGTTCAACTACCTTCTATTGAATATTTCTCACCAGAATTTCTGGATGAGCTCAAGGAAGATACAATTCTTGACAGGAGGAAAAGAGCATCCAAGAGGGGAAGTGTTGACTACCTTCGAGTTGGGCTCAAAGGAAGTAAGCCAAGAAAGACAAAGTGGATGGAGGTTGGAAAGGTGAGGGAGCTGTACCCTCATCTACTAAATAGGTAATCAAATATTTTGGGGTCCAAAACCTTCCCAATGGGGAGGTGTGATTAGGAGTTCATAATTTTTTCTCAAAGTTGAAAGTGCTCAAAATTGTGCCAAACCTGAGAGACCGGGTAGATCTCATTTCCTGATTCCAATGTCGTGAATGGTTTGAAAAACCAATGTCATATGAGGGCGATATCACGTTCTAATCGATTTCCCACACAAATAAATTTGCGACAGGTTTGACTGGGATGCCCAGTTAGCTTGCAAGTACATAGTCAGCAAAAGAAGAATATTTCATTTTCTCAAGCCAATGATATTCTACCAAGTGGCATATTTTCATTCATCGATGTGGATTGCACATTATTTTTTGGGCCAATGAATGGGTGACATGTGGCCAGCCCTGAGGCTACCACGTGTCCCTTGTACGGTGTATCAAAATTCTATTAGGTTTGGGGGGTTTGACCCGGCGACCTTCGGCATGCACACAAGACTCTCCACCAACTCCACTATACCATGTGACTTAACATTCATAGGATCACGAAAATATTTATGTTTTAAAACATTTGCATATGGGGCAGGGGGGGACCGCCGGCAATCCCAACCCGCTAGTGGCCCCATTGAAGTGGTCACATGCTACCGACCGCAAACAATTAACGTGACCCCATGACTCATCACATGGCATAGTTTACTGCGAGGGTTACACCGAAGGTTTAGATAAATCTGATTTTAACTCTAACACTACCACAGTTGTGGAGTTAGTTGCGCTCTAATTTAATGTTATCCACGGGGTTTCGGGGGTTGGCATGTGGCCACCCCTCCCCAAAAAATTTAATATTACGTTTTCACTTAGCGGAGATTAAGCACACCACTAAATTTCAGAGTTTTGGCCACTTTTAACTGCAGACAAGTGCAATTCTCCACATTTAGTGGAGGTTTTGTAGGTGTCATTGGGAAAAAGGCTAGGAGGGTCAATTTTCGACCAATTTGGGTGAAACAAGAGTCTACCTAGATGAATTTGAGCATTTTGGAGCCATTGGTGCAGAGAAAAAAACCATTGGAGGCTTATGAACACATGTATTTGCAAAATTTTGAGCATAATGAAAGATTGACATGTCATTGGGAGATGGACTAGCAGATGTAGCCCAGGAGGGGTGAGCTGCTTCATCAGGCCTTCTATGTAAATCTTATGTGTGGTTTTATTTCTCTGTCATAAACTATTTTTCAGTGTTATTTAGGCTTATTTTCATGCTTATAATTCACAAATTCATCTATGATTTATGGTTAAAATCCTCAATCCTTACGCAAAAAAATGGAGACAAATATGTACATGTTATCTAACTAAAATGACACTTAGCACAGAAAAACTAATACAGTCCTTTCAGATCATTGATATAGTAAGATGTCAGAAAGATAGAAATCAGAGTGACAAATTTCAGATACTAGAGTGCATATCAGAGTTGGCAACAATGCCGAGGGCATATATGCAGAGTCAGTAGTAGCACAGAGTTTTTAGTAGACAATGCAGTAACCGATAGTAGTCAAAGAATCTAGTGACAGATGCATCATACTGATTCAGTTTTGGAGGCTATTCAATTTTAGGAGTTGCAGGAGCAAACAACACTAGAGAAGTGTTGCATGCAGAAAATTCCAAGGATACCAGATTGAGATATATTGAATTTTTTTCTTGTTGAGAGAGAGTGTTGAAATTGACAACAAGAAATATTGAAAATGGAACTCATAAATGGCACTTGGAAATGGCACCATAGGGGGCTTGTGATTTAATTCTCCCTTAACTAAATTGGAAGAGAAATTGCAATTCCATCACATGACAACTTGTATTAGTTAACTAAGTCAGAAATACTGAGTTAGCTTTGGAAATTCGAGTTTATGGCTAGAGAGGAGGCATGTAGAGTTCTCCCATGATTTTAGAGGGTCAAGTTACAATTATTTTTGAGTTGTAATTAGTTAACTCAATTAATTGATTTAAAATCAGTTTAACTAGTTCTAACTGAGACATGAGCTAGAGATAGGTCCAGTGAATTAAATATGACAAAATTAACAATGAGTGATCAATCATTTAACTGATATTTCACTATAAATATTTGTTGCATGTCAGTTCTAAGGAAGGCCTAGTTGAGACAGGGGTTAAAGGGAAGATAACTATCAGTTGTACTATTAGAAAATTGTACAGCTCATGCATGAGGTCATCGCGAAGCATTAGATGTATTACACAATAATTAATTGAGATTTTCCTACTTAATAGGGGCTCAATTATCCCAATAATGCATAAGGAAGGCTGAGCAGGAAAAGACAAGCAAAAGGTTAAATATTGGACCAATTTTGCTTAGATCGCAAGCGAGATTCGAGCAGGATCATAGTGAGACAGTAAGTAGAGTGCAAAGGTTTCTCAGTGGAGGAATAACATTATATTGTTTCATGATATTGGACATATGAAATATACAGATAACGAGGTTTTTAGCCGTTGCTTTCCCTAAATACATCTTGTGTTTCGTGATATCATGTTTTGTTTCAGCAAATTGTAGAAGGATTCAATATTTTATTTTAGTACATTACAAGATCATATTGAATCTCATTGTTATATTTTCTACATGAATTTAGTATTATAATCCATGGTATTGTGATAAAAAAAATTACAAGGATTTCCATGATAAAGTAGGCATAAATATCCATAGTTAAGAATGTTGTTACATACTTTTTAAAATGAATGTATGTTTAACTCATAATAGATATTTTCATAATTATTAATAATAATAATAATAATAATAATTTATAATAAAGTTATAATTATTTTTTAAATATTTTTTAATCTTGGCAATCTAAGATGTAATTAATAATAATTATTATAATAATTTAGAATCAAGTTATAATTTAGTTAATTTTCATATATTTTTTAATCTAGACAACATGAGATGTAGTATAAGCTAGTACAGATCCATTTTAACTCGGGATATTTTTCTGCTTCATAATATATTTGCATCTCAAGAGATTTGATCCCTCAGAGAATTTGGTAGATCCAAAGTTAGGATGGATCTAGGTTGGTTTAATTCCCCCTTTAAATGGGCTATATTCCACATGAATACTAGATAACATGGTCAATTCCATGGGTTCTCAC
This sequence comes from Pinus albicaulis, assembly GCA_034641835.2. Classification (NCBI taxonomy): domain Eukaryota; kingdom Viridiplantae; phylum Streptophyta; class Pinopsida; order Pinales; family Pinaceae; genus Pinus; species Pinus albicaulis. The sequence goes on along the minus strand of CM076570.1, from coordinate 1,279,950,344 downwards.
AAACTTGGAGCTAAAAAACCACTAGTAACTTGACCAAGTCAAGTTTACCTTAATTACCCAACAAAAATTAATTAAAAATAATAATAACCTTGATTTTTTTATTTAACATAGGGTAATTTTTATTTTTATTTCGAATTTACCTTAACTACCCAACAAAATTTGATTAAAAAAATAATAATGTAGAATTTCTATTTTATTTTATTTTGACTGAGCCAAAATGTTTACATAACATAACAAGCCATAACAATATCTCTTACACACTAGATTGGAGAGCATAATGTTAATTGGTTTAATGTTTATTATAGATTAATGTATATCATCATTTACAAATTATATATTTAAATGGTGTTGCTAGTTATATTTGATTACTTGTTTATGAAATAATCTAAAATTCATCGTTTATATCTTCTCCTAAAAAATGAAATTAAAAAAATAATATAATTATTAATAAAACATTTTAACAAGAACAAATTTCATTAAAATAAAAATAAAAGTAAACAAATTTATAATTATAATTAATAATTAAATTAGTTTAGATCCACCGGATGCGGTTGCCTCCAGTTCACAGTGATGAGACTCAAGTCCCTCGTTGCCTCCCGAGGCGGCACATTGGGGCAGACCATGTGGCCTCTCACACCTGTAATAACTGCGACATTCAATCCGCCACCCCACGCCATCTTAAATGCTATCTCTGGAATCGTCTTTGCAGGAGGTTCATTATCGGCTTCGCCTCGACTCTCAGCATGGACAGGGATTATATGCATAGCGCCTGCCTTGTTTGCTCTGCTGTTGAGTTTCACGGTGTTTCTTGCCCGTCTGCTTGCTCGATGCCCAGTGCGCAAACGCAGACTGGCAGAAGGTGTGAATTGGTTTGTTGTTTGGAAACCACTCCAGATTTTCATTTCTCGTAGAGTCATTTCTGTTTCTCCAATTCGCTGCATTGTTCCAGTGGTTCTGTGTATTCTCTGCCTTCTTGCCCGTTGCATTCTACTCCCCTCGCCATGCCTCGCCTACGCCAGCGCATGCGCTGTCGTCGAGGCTCTACTCGGGGCAGAAGTCATCATTCTCCGTCGTCCCCTGTCTCTGAATCTTCCTCGGATTTCTCTTCGGAACCCAGAGGCCGCAGAGGCAGACCTTGTGGCCATCATTTCGTGCCTCCCCCTGAACCGCCGGTGCGCCCTCCTGAAGCTCCCTCCGCCCCTCGCCTGCCTTCATCTTCTCTCCTCCGCCAGTCTTCCCAACGTGTTGAGTTCACCTTCAATTGCTCTTTCGATCGTCCGAATCTCAAAGCCTTTGTTACGGTGTCGGTCTGCGAAGAGTCCACTAATTTTGTGCTTCCTCCACCTTCTGCTCTTGGGCCCTCTGTCACTTTCCAAGTCCCCGCCGGTCCCAATCCCGCTCCGGCAGACTTAGCCCAGCTAAATCTTGTCCCAAATGTTGCTATGCAGGTTCAGAATGTCGAGCACGCGGATAAAGACACTGTACCACCTTTTGTGGACGATGAGGGAGGCAGAGACGATTGGGGCTGCAGAGTCATTGAAGAACCACCCTCCGACACCGATGCTCAATGAACATAAGACTTCTCAGAGGTTTTGGTTTTCCAGGTTCAAGGTCTTCATGCTTTTTCTGGTTTTCTTATGCTTTTACCCTCTGCTTGCAGAAAGGTTTGTTAAAATTTTTGTTTTTTTGACAAACCATTGGGATGTAATGCCGGTTTCCCTCACAAGGGCAGCGAATGTTAATCTTCTGCGACTGGTTTCCCCATGTCGGGCAGTCCAAAACATGGTTTTTCCTGTCAATCAAGCCCTATGCCCAGATTACCTTAGCTGGGACAGTGGCAGCTCTGTATTACTATGTTAATTATTAATAGAATTAGCGATATTTACAAAAAAAAAAAAAAATTAGTTTAGATCCATTTTAATTATGATCTACTAAATCTCCTCTAAAAAGATCAAATTTCTTTATACGTTAAAATTTAATCCCTCTCAAGGATAGAACCAAAATTAAAATTGATTCAAAATAATAATAAAGAAATGTAAAAGTTACTAAATAAATGTTAAAAAATAAAATGTGGTGGAGGTTAGTTCTTTCACTTATGTGGTATAAATGTGCCAATACTACATCTAGAATTTTTGTAATCCATATTGTAAAAAAATATTTCACATTATTACGCCATCAGGTTTTCTTATTTTAAAACAACTTCCCTAGTTGCCAATGTGTCCATGTGTGATCCATTGGATCAAATGTTAGACTTCCCTAGTTGCCAATGTGTCCATGTGTGATCCATTGGATCAAATGTTAAACTTTATTTTTTTGTTTTTAATAAGTTAGATTGATTTTAGGTGTATAATAGAAATGTTGCAATGTCATGTTTAACATTTTGACTATGTCAATTTACACAAAAATAAAAATAAAAAGTAAATTAAATAAAAAGATTGACATAATGTAATGAACATTTTAACTAGGTCAAAATACAATAAAAAACAAAAACAATAATAAACTATAAAAACACCCATGGTATTGACCTTATTTGAAAACAACTTCCCTAGCAGCCAATGTGTCGACCCATTGGATCACGATTGAAATGTTTTAGGCCATTAGATCCATAAGTAAATAGTTTTATTTATATATATTTTTATAATGTTAGTTTTTTTTTTTTTTAATAAGTTAAATTGATTTTAGGTCTATAATAGAAATGTTGTAATGTCATGTTAACATTTTGACTATGTAAACTTACACAAAAATAAATAAAAGTAAATTAAATAAAAATATTGACATAATGTAATGAACATTTTAACTAGGTCAAAATACAATAAAAAACAAAAATAATAAAATAAAATAATAATAAACTATAAAAACAACCCATGGTATTCATGTGGAATATAATTTATTAAATTATTTCACAATACATGATTTATGTTGATCAATAATGATGAATGTTTATAATTCTCATTTCTTAAATAACACTAAATTTACTTTTAAGTACTTAGTTGTAATAGTTTGTAACTACAAAACACTTTGTAACTACATACATACTCTATCCGATTTTTTTTTGTAAATGAATATCAAATTTCTTCTATTAAAAAAAAAAACTATATACATATCTTTAATTACCTAATTGTAGCTAAAAAATATTACATATTTTTTACTTTATAATCATAAACAAATTTCATATTATATGATGTCAAACTTTCTCAATTTTTTATTCTGAAATTTTAAACAAAGTTTTTCACTGCATAATTTTAGCTTTTATAATTTTTTTATTTTTCAATTCAAACAAAACTTACAAAATAAAAAACCCACTCAATCCTTACTATAGATTATAGTTTTACAAAATTGGCACTATGTGATTAACAATAGAGTAAGTTGACATAACCCTAAGGGGTTCTTTTACAAGTTTTATCATAACCTTGCCCTTCATCCAATATATATTGTAGTCTCTTATGAGGAGAGAGTGTATTCTAGTTTATAACGTGATCCACAATCAAAGAAAATGGCTAGGGATTTCACAAATTATTAATTTGTAACCTGATCCACAATAAAAGAAAATGGCCAGGGATGTCACACGTTATCATTCACATAGTGATCTATTGACGTTCTCAGTTGAAATGGATCCTATTAGATGCATGGTAGCCAGAGACACTAAAAATTCAAAATAGATATATGTTATGACATCCATATTCTCTATAAACCATCCAAATTTCACATCCTATACAACAATTTCTAACAATAACCGCTCAATTTACTCTCCAATTTTTTAAAACCCCACCAATGTTGGGGAGATCAGAGTGTAAAATCAAATGTTCCTATGGTTTTTTTAAAGGGTTCATAAACAAAGATACAATGAGAAAGTCAATAGTGTGGTATAATATCTGATTTTTGAATCATTGTGATAAACAAAACATCACATTAGCTCACAAAATATATCTAATTCTATAAGGATATGAGATGATAACAATGTTGTGAATCATGATAACTAGGTGACAACCAAAAATAAGTTTTAACCATAAGAAAAAAATCACAACAACTCACAGAATATATCCAAGGTTGCAATGAACCCCATACATAGTGATGGACATCATGGGAATTTTAGTGAACATAGAACACCGCCCTAAAAATTATATACTCTTGATCAATTTAGAATAACCTAAGATGTCTAGATTGGATGTCTAGGTGAGTGATGCAATAATTGAGGATGCTTCTTAAAGGATAAGGGAAATTAGATACTTTAAAAGTGAGACTTGTAGATTATAATTTTACAAAATTGACACTATGTGATTAAGAATAAGTTACAAACATTAGGTATTTTAAAAGTAATAAGAGGAAGGTACACAAGGGCCATGATAATTAATGTGATTCTTTGTACTATTTTTATTTAAAATAGTAATTTGTATCTGTATTTTTTTAAACGAATATTGTTAGAAGTGTTTTAATATTTTTATTTAAAATAGTAATTTATATTTGTATTTTTTAAAATGAATATTACTAAATGTGTAATTGAGTAAAATATACTAACTTGATATTCTAAATTTTAGGATATTTATTTAAAAAATTTAAAGTATGGTGAGTTTTGTTTTATTAAGCTTTGACTCTAGATGTGCAGAGAATGAATCTATCTCAAGTCCTCTCTGCACAAATTTAAACTATGAGCCACAAGGTAGTTGTTGCAAATAGGAACATTTAGATATGATAAGAAAAATGTGATACTCTATTGTAATTTTCTCTACAAATGTGATGGCAAGTGTGCTCTAAATGTTGACAATTTCATGGTTAATGAAGATAATAGGTAATGGAAATTCAATGACATATAAAACAAATAATTTATACATAAAAAAATAAGTTCTTTAGCATTCAATTCTTTATTAATAAAGTTGTTTTAATTAGTAGGGAGTACAATAATTTTGTAATCAAATAATATGAGAAAACATATTCACATTATAATTTATTCGAATAAATAGATGTGTGTAAAATAGTTTAATAAGAAACTAGATTTGCAATTATAAAATATAAAACTAAACTCAAAATTGTGAAATTACTTTGTATTTTTTTGTTTCTTATGGATATAGAGAAAGAATAAACCAAGTTTGGAGTTAAGAGAATAAACCATAACATAAAGAACAATATCTCCTTTCAAAAATGTTTCCATATTAAAATGACATTCACTTTCTTGTATACCAAGACTATTGTTATTCATATACAATATAAATGTATTTAAAATATCTTATTTGAGTTACATGCTCATTTCATGCTTGTTTCAGAGGGATATTAATCACCAAAGGATGTTCACCCCCAATTTCCTATTTCAATATCTATAACAATTTTTTTATATATGTGAACATATTATGTTGGTTTATATATATGTTTTCACCCACAATTGCCTATTTCAATATCTATAACAAAATTTTCTGGGTGATAACTCTTATGATCAATATCTTTGAAACCTCCACAACCTGCTTCCATGGAAGCAAAAATTGTCTTTCATTCCTTCACAATGGCTCTTTTTCTGCAAGAACTTATTTCTTCTAAGGTATTCTTTCTTATACTATTGCCTTAAGAAGTTTCTTTTGCAACAAGTAATGCAACTGCTAGTTAATAATTAATCCAAAAAACACAATATAACACTCTTCAAATCTAACTTTCGTATAAAATTAATTATTTTTTAGTGTAGCTTTTGTATAAAACTAATTGTGTATAATTTCCAAAAAAAAAGTGGAAAATGAGTTTGCTCATATCATGGGAAGTTTCTTAAAATAAATGGAAACCGTGTTTTGAGCGTTAAACCCCGAAGTTGAGATTTTGTGAAGTAGATCTTGTTTATTAGAAGAAAAGAATATCCTTATTTTATATAATTATATTTAGATAAATTAAGAAAAAAATATATAATTTTTTTAAAATAGAAGGTTTGTAAGAAGACAGCTGGGAGTGGGTGCGACTCCACCCTCTTAAAGTCATGGCCTATCGTTGTTATTCAACAACACACGTTAAGTTGCTCTGTTAGTAAAAAGAATTACCATTCGACCCTTTTGAGGTCAATGCCAACTATTTTGGATGATAAAGAATGAATAGCGTGTACTCCACTAACGCCTAATGTCTGCTCAACTCCCAGACGCGTGGCGTGCTGTATGTATGGTTGGCACTACCCGATGAGTGACCCGACGAATTCTGATGGACCTGGGCGTGCATTTTCGGCCGATGACAGGAGCGCGGATTCTGATTATGGTGTTTCCCCTTTCTCGTGACTCTGGTACATTCGTCGTGGGAGCCGCTCGAGCAGTACGTTTCTTCCCCTTCGATGGATATTCTTTTCCAAAGCATCTCTATCTTTTCCATCCATTATATACGTAGAATAGAGAATCCGTGGACGTATAGATATATAATAGAGCGAGCGTGGCGTGGATTCCTTTGACCGGGCTTATTTGTCCTTTCAAACCTTTATTGACCATCTTCCCTGCCTTCCAAAGCCAACCGCTTCACCAAACACCCCTTTCTATATTCATTCTACCTAACTACACGAATCAGCCATACAAACCATGCATGCACAGATAAGCACAGATAAATGTACATGCCCCACCTACCTAAACTCACAAGCTTGGACTGTAATGATGTTGGATTGTCTGATCCGCCCGCCGCCTCCGCACATTCTTATTTAGCTACTGGTTCTAAAGCACAGCACATTCTTTTCTGGCAAGATTTCGTTCGTATGGGGTGATTCCGTTGGGTTCTGATAAAAAAAAGTGGGTGAAAAAGGCTCCCCGTAGGCAGGGTTATTATTGGAAACGATTGGGTTCTTTTTGCTCGGCCATTGAATCTTGTGAACCCATTGAGACCGAAATTGGAAAAAGAGATGCGAACGGAGAGGAATAACCAATCGATGAAGGAACATGAAACCATTCCGTTTCGATAGAGGTACGGATAACGATTGGGGGTGATAAAGTAGGTAAAGTGGTTGGATTTTGCGAGCTGTTCCAACCACTGCTGGATGTGATTCCAAGAGCCGAACGAGAATGAATACCACACATAAGAGTCAAGATCGGGCTCCCTGGTGGAATGTTGAACCAATTCATTTCGGATCGATCAAATTGGTACGGAAGTTGTAACATGGGAAAACTACGGAATTACCTCATGAAGGAGTTTCTTAAGCTGTTGATTCACCTGTTCCAGCATATCCCAACTCTAGATGCACCTAGCGCAACAGATGACATACTTTACTTAGCTAGGGTAGAGCTAGAGGCTTGCACTATTGGGATTTCCTATTTATACCATAGTAATCTAGTACCTATAGTACTATAGTATAGAGTTAGCTCAGATGGGCTTCGTCTTTCTAGACGTTTCTTTACTCCTTACTTCATTAGCTCTATTCCCAATCACAACTTAGTTTCAAGTCTATTAAGTGCATAGAAGCAAGTACTCATCACAAGGGGGGTTTATTTCAAGATTATTGCCGCTCATAAACCCAGATGAGGAATCACCTATAAACCTACCCACTGGATTTTTGACCTAGTAAAACATAAAAAAATGCAGCCGTTTATGCTTATTGGAAGGTACCTAGGGGCTTGTCAGCTATTAGATTCATTAGAGGTACTCATTCTCTTACTCCCGGAGCTACTTAACGCTTCCTTATGAACTTACTCATTAAGGCTCTCTCGGGATATACTTTCGGGGACAAGAGATAGATCCTCCAACAGAACGTCTCGTGAGCACAGGAAACTCCTAGGTAACGCCTACCTTATTTACAGCTCTGACCTCCTCTATCAATACATTGCAGAATCCATAAATGACCTGCCCTCTTTACTATCCTACAATACAATGCCCAAGAGGGGTTATCTACATCGGGAGCAAAGCGTGCAAGAGCTCGGGACAGTAAACAACGCCTTAGCATCCGCTATCACTATGCAAGAATGACAGTGCTTCGTGGGGATACATTCTTTCTCCACTATCTTATTCATCGGGGTTAAGCCAGGGGGTTCAGCCATCATATCGGGGTTACTGCCTTACTCTAGACATCATAGCCCACATAGACCTTACATCATACATAGCCCACATAGTGGCTTGCCGCGCATAGCGGGTTCACTTTTCAACCAAAGTAACTTATAGCCCTACTCCAGCCAGAAGGAACACTACTCCGTGCTGTAGTTACCTTGCCTCATGATACAAATGAATACTGCCTCATAAACCCGCGTGTGAAAGCTCATCCACCAGGTGCACACCAAAGGATGCAATAAGAAGATATAAATAGAAGTGGTTATCCCTGGTAAGGGTAAGCACATAGCCGACTCAGGGGCTTTTACATTCCAATCAGGTGCCCGGGTACAGGTCTCTATTCATTAGTATTTGTACCCGGTAAGCACATGTGGGGTGGGGGAGCCCTTATATTGAAAGCCTCGATTGGGGTCGGCAGGTTTGAACCAAAGGAAGGCAGATCTCATCAGACAGCCATAGACTTCCTAGTTCGACCCGGTCACCACATAGCGGTTGCAACGAACAATATTAACTAAGGCAGATATTACGGGGAAGGGCGCGAGCCTCATTAAACAAGATTTAAGGTAGGCTTATTATAGCTGTACTAATACGCAGGCAACACTATTTAGATAGTTTTTTAGACAGATCATCCATCCTCTAGGAACCCCATCTTGCGGTTCTCTTTATAAAAAATAGAAAATCACGAGCTCCTAATAGGTAGGCTTCCACCCAGGAGATTAATGAGTGATCAACCCCTTGGCATAAGGAGATCAATGATGCATATACTTTCTCGTAGCTATTATTCCTCCTATCTATTATCTATTCTCTTTGAAGGGCACATCCCATCGCGTTTCAGAAACCCAATGTCGATATTGGTTCGATATTGCCTCTCCCTCGACCTCGTAACCTCGGCCGAGCCCCTAACGGGCCTTTGGTCGAGCCTGCTTGCGCATCATGAATGCATAATGACATATATAATATATCTCATTCATGACTGGAAGAAATGCATAATGACATATATAATGATATCTATATATTTGTATACGATATTACGGGTACGATCGATGATTCGAGCTACGATCCCATACGACGCTAAAGCGTAATTACATATATAATTAGATTGATTGAACTAACTAGAGAGAGAAGAAATGAATAGATTCGGTCTAATGGGTAGATGCGCTTCGCCTCCTTTGGGGTATATACCCCCTCACTCAATATAGCTATCGTGCCAATATCATTGAATGGCTTTAAATCCATGAATAAGCAAGATCGAGCGAACCCCACTATCCAATCCCATCGGTTCGTCCTTCCACCCTGCCCTTGGTCTCACTAGCATTGACTCTTTAACGCTAACTCCACCAATCAGACTACTTAGCTTACTTACATACCTACCACACTGATAACTACTCATACCGAATACTGCTTACTGCTGATACTACCACTCATACTAGTACCAGCGAGTCTATGCTTACTACTGATACTACCACTCATACTCACTCTATCTCTATATCCATATATCTCTATCCCCATCTCACTCACTCTATCTATCTATCTATCTGTATCTCTATAATGAATGGACTTTCCAATGGTATGTATGAATAAGAGATTCCGTTATTTGGTAATTCTGCTTTAAACTACCGACAACCAAAAGCGTAAGTAAGGCAAGGAAGGATTGCTCACTCATTTCACCTAACCTGTAAGTCCCGATTTCTGCTGTCGGAATCTTAGGTGGCTACTTCATAAAAGCCTCCGCATTCGATGATGTCCCACCCTCATCTACCATCTTCTGGGGTACCATCCTGTGAAAAGGCCCTCTATCTAAGCGCACCTCCCCATTCGACTACCATGGTCTCAGTGTTTATGTCCCCTCAGTTACCTTCTCTTTCTATGTCCCTCTCTAATATTTCTAACTAGATGCTCAAGAACGGGAAGCCTTCATTGGACTTCATTGGATTGGGTCCCCTTGAGTTCAGTATCCCATTGAGTTCAGTATCCCAAAAACAACCTACCATCTTAACAACCTCAACAATCAACTTACTTTATCGGAGGCAATTCAATCTACCAATTCTACCAAGTCTACCAATCCAATCTATAAATTCTATCAAGTCTACCAATCCAATCTACTATTATAACTATATATATTACTTCGTAATATAGAATCTATATATCTATATATCGCTCGATAATGAAATATTACGAGTATTTCTGTATTTCCTAGTCAGTAGCAGTAGTGATTAGCTTAGCATTGGTTCCCTGGCTTCCCTTAGCATTTCAGGTTCTCTTAGCATTGCCAGTGATTGCCTTAGTCTTTTCAGTTCTTGTCTTAGCATTGCAAGTGATTTCTTTAGCATATAGTTGTATTGCAGATTCATAACATATAGTTGTATTGCAGATTCATTCAGGTTGGTATGGTTTGTATTGTTGGTATTGTTGTATTGGATAGTGAGCTAGCGTTTTCCATTAGCTTTCAGTCAGTTCACCAGTACATACAAATTTGCTTAAGCAGTAGTTAACCATTCTTATTGTTGTTCCTTCCGTGTTGTTAATGAGGCTGCTGGTGGTCCCCGTGTCTGGTAAGCAAAGTGATAGAAGCCTAGGTCTGAAAGACAAACTTCTAATCTCTTGTCTTGTAATAAAAACCCTATTGTCCCATCGGCTGTTTGATCTTAGCCACCCACGGAAGAAAGAAAGCTCCGGAGTGAAAGAAACCATAGGGAAGGAGTTCAACCGATTACCCGGCCTCGGTAGTCCTTCATTGGATTGCTTTTTCTAATGGATGGATAGAGAGCTCACGTTGCGCCCCCAACATTCTTGTCCCACCAGTTGAATGAAGCTGGTAGCTAGATAGTTTCTAGTTTCACCTCGGTAGTTGAGTTGATTAGTTTCACCGTGGGTGAGGGAATAATGCTTTCTCGGATATCTGGATGTTTGGCCCGTGTCTGCCAGCTTTCGACTACCAGAAGTAGCTTTCTTAATAGAACTGGTTACACCGCCTACTATTGAAAGGCAGAGGGTTTTTATGAAATGAAAGGGATGTGGTTTTTCTTAATGGGATAGGGTTATGAATCAGACATTCCCTTTTACAATTGTATTATTAGTTTATCAGATCAGACGATGTAGTCGATAATTATCTGATTTTGAAGGGGACGTTTTATACTCCCTCCCTGAAAGGGTCCCTTATCCAGTTGCCCATAACATTTCACTCTTTTCTGAATCATTCATTTCATTGTAAAGGGATACTTATCCATATCTAGTGATATGATGATATTCCCCCCCACCAAAGAAGTCAATAAGGGATAACCTTACCTTCCAGCTAGCGATTTGAGGGGAAGAACTACAGTCAATTCGATCAAGTCACAATGAATGCATAATTACATATATAATATATGCATTATCTGTTAAGGCATAATTACATATATAATATATGGGAGGAGAGGGAGGAAGTCGTAAAACCTGCGATTGAAAGGAACCGGGTCCCATGGAGAGCTCGTTCGTTATATACGTAATATGATTGGCTTTCCCAAACGACCCACCCTCCAATATTGACCACTCACTATTACAGATTACAGTAACGTGTTGATCTATCATTATATATGCATTAACCAATTCGTTCGCTGCCGCTCACTGTACGTACTTACCAAGGGAGGGAAGAGGAGCCTACCGGTCGAGTAATGCCCAATGACATGCTATGCCCTTTTCAAAAGAGGTATTTCTTGGGAAGAAAGTTAAGGTCCTTACAGAAAGGAAGGTGAAGTATTGGGGTAACTTTATATATATATATATATATAAGTGTATGCTCACTATACTCCCACTTGATGTTATACGTACAAGATTGCCCGTAGGGGCAATAAAATATTGATTGGGGCTAGTATCATGAACTAGATAGAACTTTCTAGAGAAGAAGTGAATAAATTAAAAACAGAACTCCATGATCAGAGACGACAAAATGAGATTTGATAGCTGAGTGAACTAATGAGAAGGAAGGTTGTCTTCAAGCGGCTATCTCACGTTCTCCCTCGACTTTATTTAAGGTCCAGGCTGACCATATAAATGAAAAAAGATTGACTGCTTTATATTAAGGAAGGGAAGACATAACACCATAAAAGGCTTGTGGGGGAAAGGCCCCTTGCCTGCCCTGCCTTCTCGGCTACAGGCATCCTTTCTTGCCTCTCTGGCTAGCTTGGCTAGGCTTATGCCTCTCTGGCTTGTGGGATCGCCTCCCTCCTTTGAAAAAGAATGAGAAAATATTGATTGATATAAGTAATTTAGGCATTCTCTCTTTCTTTTTGGCCTTTTGGGGTCTCTTCCTTTTCTGGGGAATTTTCCCACAAGATAGGCAAGCAAGATAGGCAAGCAGGATAGGCAAGCTTTACCTTGAAAGCCAATAAAGCTCGCCTTCCTTAGCTACGGATATATAGCCCGTAGGGTACACCCCTTAGGGTACATATCCCTCCCCCTATCATTTATCGAGAAGGGGTATAGATCTATCTTTAGATCTCTAGTTACTGAAGGAAGGCCAATGAGATTCCCGGAGGGTACATACATCTAGAACTAATTGATATGATTTATTAGATCTCTAGTTACCGCAGGATAATTTCCTATTTCTTCATTCTATTCTAATGATTGCTATGAATTAGCTATAGATGTACCCAACCTGATCATGAAAGCTTGACTTGACTGGTAGGTAGGCAAGGACAGGTAGGCAAGCTTGACAGGTCATGGTTGTAATTTTCCACATCCATGGATCCCATAGAACCAATCCTACTATGAATCCAATCCATTACCGCCGTTCTACGGATTAATCAGGAGACTCTACTCCTTTGCTTTGGGGAAGCAAGCTGGTCGAGGTATTTAATATCACCGAGCATCCGAGCTACCACTTCAGGCAGGATGCTCCCCACGCAAGATATATTATTCTGTCTCTTTAGATTAGGCCAAGCAACGCAAAGAAAACTGGGCCAATACCTAAGATCGCTAGAGAGTCATCACATGACCGTTTCCTCTTTCCCTCGTTTTGCGGCATTGCATTTAAGACCAGTACGGGGAGAGATAAAAGGACCGGCATGCCGGGCTGGGCTGAGTGGGACCCTGGCTGAGATTACTGTATGGATGGTCCAAGATACTGGCTGATCTAAGAACCCCCGGCCGGCTGGCTAGATGTCTGTGTGGAGGTTAGTTAGTCCAATGTACGAAGGAATAATCCATAGTACCTGCCTGAGCAAAGCTCCAAACCAGTCTTTATGGACAAAGAATGAAAGAGATAGATATAAGAGGATCGGCTAACGCCCATAAAGAAATCAAAGCGAAATTACATATATAAAGAATGACAAACAGCACAGGGACGTCAGTCGAGGGAGGAAGTGGCTTATCGATGGCGGCCCTTTCCTTGTATGTAATTATGCTATCGAATTCATTATTCGATCGATAGAGCGTGAATGCATATATTATATATGTAATTACACTTTATGTTCAATGCAAGGTAATTTCTTGCTTGTCCGCACCGGGCAAGGCTGCGCGTTCTTAATCAATTCTTTCATTTAAGGTTTGATTGCCATTGCCCTCAGAAGCGCAAGCCCCTCCGGGACCTTGATTGAATGCTTGTTGGGTCTGCTTCCCGGGTTCTGGCTAGGCTCTTGCTTGGGTCTGAAGGCTTGCTTCATCTTTGCCCATACAACTTGCTTCAACTACTTATCCTTTGGCGGCGGTTTGAACATCTTTCCCTCTCCTTCGTCGAGAGTTCGCTTGCTCACCCTAGAAGGATTGGCCATTTTACCTCTCCTTGATGAATGCTCTCTTACTGCCTCACCCTCATAACAGTACTTAGGGTTCTACCCCCCAATGTATCCCCTCGGTGAATGCTGAATGACTATCCCACCCCAATAGCAGTACTCAAGGTTCTCTTCTCTCCTCGGTGAATGCTGAATGACTGTCCCACCCCAATCGCAGTCCAGCAGGCCTGGTTTCGGTGTGTTCGTTTAATATAATTACTAATTACCGGGGCCCAAAGGTCTGGATTCGATGTGTTTCCTTAGTGAGTGTGTTCGTGGCTAGCCCGAGTGTGGTCCAAAGATCTGGATTCGGGATGTGAGTTCGAGGGCTCTTTCCTCTCCTCGACCTTGTAACCTCGGCCGAGTCCCTCGACCTCGTAACCTCAGTCGAGTCCCTCTTCTTTTAGTCGAGAGTTCGTTACCTCTCCGTTGTCGAGAGTTCGACAAGCTCACCCTCACCCTCTGGGCCTCACCTCTTTGGGGAAGGTGAGCAAGAAATCCCTCACACATATGAATGTATGAGTCCCTCTCCTTATAGTCGAGAGTTCGTTCCTCACCCTACCAGGCCTCGACCTCGTAACCTCGGTCGAGTCCCTAACGGGCCTCACCATATGAATCGTGAGTCGATGGCGGCCTACTGTTCTTCAAGTTCCTCTATTTTGGGGCCCCTCCCCCAAAAGAGAGCTGCTCCCATCCTCGCACGTCGATGGCGGCCTTTTAGTCGAGAGTTCGTCCCTCTCCTATCGTCGAGAGTTTGTCCCTCACCCTCACCCTCACCCTACCGGGCCTCGACCTCGTAACCTCGGCCGAGTCCCTCGACCTCGTAACCTCAGTTGAGTCCCTCTTCTTTTATTCGAGAGTTCGTTACCTCTCCGTTGTCGAGAGTTCAGCAAGCTCACCCTCACCCTCCGGGCCTCACCTCTTTGGGGAGGTGAGCGATAAATCCCTACTGGGCCTCACCTTTTTAGGGAAAGTGAGCAAAAAATCCCTACGGGCCTGTTAGTCGAGCAGCCTTACTAACCTTTCCCTTACGGTCTTTAGGCCTTACGGCACCTTCAGGTCAATCCTTATAAAATGCTGCTATTATATATGTCATTATGCTTTAGCAGACAACGCATATATTCTATTAGATTGGTTCGATGGCTTGGCTCAGCTTGGCAGGTGAGATTGCTTGGCAAGTGAGAGGGCTTGTAGGTAGGAGCGTAATGACATATATAATGATATATCTCTTTGTATACGATATTCTTCTATTAGGGTACGATAAATAATGAAAGAAAGAGAGTCGTCTCAGTCATAGGCTTTGATTCAATACATCATTCAATAATAATTAAACAATTACAGAGCCGGTTTATATATATAACAGTTTATTTGGCCAGACAGATTAGGTCACTCAACAGAACTTGATATCACCTGATATTATCGCAGTATCGTTTTCCTCAGGGAATTGAGAGAGATTATCATATGCCAGGTTCTTTTCACTTGTTAGATCGGCCACACCAAACGAAAATATTGAGGTTGAGACCCCATTCCTAATCTGTGGTGCTAGACATCTTTACCTTTTCTGTTTATTATTTTCTATCTGATGGCAAATCTTAAATTCGGACCAGAATCTGAATCTGAAGAAGCATCGACCTCCTCTGCTTCCACCTCTAATTATGGTAGCAAAAACAACAGTTATGTCTACGATGTCTTCATAAGTCACCGTGGCCTCGACGTCAAGACAACATTGGCCAGCGATCTCTACTGTTGCCTTCACAAACATGAATTACGAGTATTTTTGGACAGGGAGGAGATGCAATTGGGAGAGAGAATAACTCCTAAAATTGAGCTGAATCAAAATGGTGTTTAAATGAGCTTCTACTCATGCTGAAGTCAGGGTCAATCATTCTTCCTGTTTTCTACGGTGTCAAGCCTTCAGAACTTAGGCAGACTGCGCGGAGAGAAAATGGAGTATATGCTCGTGCCCTGCGCAAGCTTGAAGATAAGAGAAAAGTCAATTTCCAAATTATTGATGGAGGAAAGCTCTTTCTGATGCTGCCGAAATAAGCGGTTTCGACCTGGAGACTTTTAATGGGTGAGACTCCAACTCTTATTCTTAATCTTAGGGTTTAGTTTGATGGATCGATAAATCTATGTCGTTTTATGTAGGCATTTCTTAGTAATAATTGTGTTTTGAATATTATTCAGTGATGAGCAACAGCTCATCGAACATATAGTAGAAGGAGTACTGGGAAAAGTTCAAAGAATTCTGCACGTATCCAAATATCCAACTGGATTGGATCAAAAAATAAAATAATTTGAGAAAATTGTTTTATTGCAACAAGAAATCCGCGAGATTAGAGTCATAGGAATAGTGGGAATTGGTGGCGTTGGCAAAACCACCCTTGCAAAGGAGATCTTTAACCATGAGAGATCGAATTACAAGCGATCTTGCTTTTTATTTGAGGTCAGAGAAAAACCATTAGAATCATTACAGAGTATGCTTCTGAAGGATTTGGCTCAATTGAATGAGCAAGTTTCTAGCAAAGATGAAGGTATAGAAAAGATCAGGAGGTATCTCAAATATTCTCACTGTCTCATAATTATTGATGATGTGGATCATATTAGGCAGTTGGATGCATTACTTTTACCAGCTAAAGATGTCCTTCAATCCGGTAGCTTAATTTTGGTTACATCTCGCGATAGAAGCGTCCTTACAAGTTCGTGAATTGCAGAGTCTTGTATTTACATGCTAACAGGCCTGAATAAAATACACTCAAAAGATCTCTTCTGTTTGTATGCATTCGGCCAGTCTCATCCTATTGTGGGATATGAAGAAATTGTTGGACAGTTTTTGAATGTGTGTAATGGATTACCGCTATCTCTCATAGTTCTTGGGGCTCATATGCATGGAAAAAATGATTTCAAGTATTGGGAAGCACAAGTTCGCAAAATCTGTAAAGCACTCCCCACAGATATTCATAGCAGGCTCAGAATTAGCTATGACAGTCTGGACGAGGAAGAGAAGCTGATTTTCTTAGACGTTGCCTATTTCTTTATAGGAGAAGACAGAGATACAGCCATAAGAATCTGGGAGGGATCTGGCTGGGAAGGATGGCTGGGTCTTCGGAATCTAGAGAACAGGTGTTTAGTGGAGGTGAACAGCGAAAATCGCATCAGAATGCACGATCAACTAAGAGACCTCGGCAGAGATCTGGCGAAGAAAGAACCTGGAAGTCCGCTTCGGCTTTGGCGCCCAACTGAAGAGCTTGAAAAGCAATTACCTGTAAGTATTTCTTGTTAGACCGATTGACTTTCAAAATAGTGAATTAGGATCACATAATTGTGCCTATCGAATTTTGAATTGTCAAACTTTGCAAAGATATTGATATTATATTCTAAGACTTTCCAGAGGACAAAACAGGTGCGCGGAATCAAAAATCTTAAAGAGTGCAGTCGTTCCTTAGCCGATATGAGCACGTTGCAGCTACTTAGCGTTGAAGGTTTTTGTGTGGAAAGCATATTCAAATTTTCCCAGTCACCACAACTGATATGGCTCTGCTGGTATAACTACCCATACCCTTCTTTACCGACTTGGATTCCAACCAGGAATTTAAGAGTTTTAAAAATAAAGGGCGACAATTTGGAAACACTATGGCGGGATGAATCTTAGGTAGTCATGCAATTTATTGAGAAAATATTGTTTCTGTTTTATTTCGTAGCAAATTGCTTCCCTTTGATATGAGTTTTATGTTCTTGATATAAAACTATACACAAAAGTTGAGATTAATGGTAGAATCCGCTTTGGATACGTGAACACTGCAGGCATCTTTGCAATTACGGGAGTTAGATATCGCTGCTACTCAACTGCTAAAGATTCCAAAGTCCATAGGGCAGCTGAGGCACCTTTGAAAAGATCGTCCTGAAACCTGGAAATTTTTCTGAAATGCGACTGGCATCTTTACCCGAAGAATTCTGCGATCTGGAATCCTTGAAACACTTGGAGTTGAAGCACTGTTCAAGACTGAGGTTTTTGCCAGATTCCTTTTCAAAGTTAACTAACCTCGAGCATATTGACTTGTCCAAGTGCTTCCATTTGCAGATGCTTCCATATTCTTTTGGGAATTTAAGGAATCTTCAGCGTGTTTTCTTGAACTAATGTTACGAATTGGAGGGGCTTCCAGATTCTTTTGGCCATTGTTAAAGAACATAATCTCAACCACCTGCTAGGTGTCGAATCCGTCAGTCCAAGTGTCCCAGTTTAGTTTGAGTGAGTCCAGTTTAGTTGAGTTTATCTCCAGTTATTTATTGCTGATGTTTCCAATGTAATCTATTTAATCTATTCGTAATATTGTGAAGAGAAAACTCTCTGCTCCAGTTTGTTTTTTGTTTTTGAATTCTTGTCATGGTATCAGAGCTAGCTTGCATAAGCCTCCCTGGAGAGCAGCAACAGAGCCATGAAGGAGCAGAAGAAAAGAACAATTGATTGGCGTGACTGTGAGTTGATTGGCGCTGGAATACATCGACATATGCATGACATCCTTCAAGATGAAAGGTTTGCCAGACTCCCTCTCAAAGGAAATGGTCTTGATACCAGTCGCACTGTATCTACCATCATCACCCATCTCGATGTGCACTCCAAGATCCTTCTCATCCAGATCAGTAAACAAATCTTTGTCTCTGGTCATATGGAAAGACGCACCACTGTCAAGAAACCACACTGAAACCATCATACTTGAGACCAAGCATGCGATTAGCATAAAATCCAGCTAAAACTGCGAGGCTAAGGCTTCTCCAGCTGTAGATCCAGCAGCCTGCTTATTTTTCTTCTTTTGTGGACAATTAGTGGCGTAATGTCTGTGTTGGTGACAGTGAAAGCACTTCACCTTGGACATGTCCTACTTCTTTCCTTTCGCACTGGATTGAGAAGTATTTTTCTTGCCCTTCCCCTTCCTTTCTTTGGCAGCCAAAGCGCAATTTTCTTCTTCTTCATTCTTCGATGAAGATCCATCCCCTGGTACTCCGCGTTATCTCCTCCTGCACAAGATCTGACCAAAGTCGCTCCCATCCTGGTAGTTTCTCCTGACCATTGACAGAGTCCTCATAGGAATGCCAACTCTTAGGAAGCACAAGGAGAGCCAAGCTCACCAAGTCCTCTTCATTCACAGTAACCCCCACACTTCCCAGTTCATCCCTGCACCGGACAAACTTCGTGAGGTACTTGGGTATACTGTCGCCTTTCTCCATTTTTATTTTCCTACGCTTATCCTTGAGCGCCAACTTCCTCTGCTCGCTCTTGCTTTGGAAAAATATTTCCACATCAAGAATGGAGAAGCTTTACCATGAAGGCTAGACACTATGTGATCCTTCACACCTTCCAACAAAATCCTTCGACATTTTGCTGTCTTTTTTTGCCATGCGTCAAGTGCGGCAGCATCGCTAGAAGCAGGTTTTGGAATTTCTGCATCTATGAACTCCTTCAACCCATTATCCTCCAGCACCGCCTCCATCCTGTCCTTCCATGCAATATAATTCGAGCTACCCTCAAGGGCATACTCCACCGCAACCGTTGAAAGACATCTCAACTTCGACACTAAGAAAACATCGTTGCAAATTCAATCTACTCAAAGACAAACTCAATCAAGCTCAATCATTCGCAGAATTGCTCCAATGATCAATATCGACTTCAATACCATGTAGAAATTATATAACTAATGCATTATACATCCAAGATTCTCCTGATCACACACTATTTGACTTCATGCATAATACAAAATCTCTTCTACTATTGATCATTACTTGCGGAAATTAAATCAATTGCATGCACACATTAAAACCATAAAATTCACACATATGAACACAAAGTAAATTGTTTTAACTAGAAAGCCTAAAGATAAAAACCTAACTATCCGTATATAATATATGTCATAGATCATAAAATCCTCATACAAAGCTGATAATATCAATCTCTCAATACAATACAAATCGATACATACTAATCGTGTCCGATCTAGCAAATCCATGCACCGATCTTTTTCCACCCTAGCCTCGCTCACTACGCAACCTCGTTGAATACTTATTCTGAATGAAATCGAATTGGTCCAGCCTTGCTCACGCAATCCTCATTGGCATCTCCAACCACTGTGTGTTGCAAATCATGCAACACTATAGTCACAACCGATAGTCACACTGCTCTTTCACCTACCTCTTCACTGGTCTCCACTGAAACTGTCCATGCACTGTAGTTAACTGATGTATTCTTCAGTTGATTAATGAGTTAATAATTAGTGAATTAATTAGTAATTAATTCACACCACTCTCACTAGTGTATCAATCAGTTAGACTAGATACAACTAGCTCAACTATGTTTAACTCAGTTAAACTGAACACAACTCCATCAACTAGCTCAATAACTCCACCAAACTCTGTCACATGAGTTCTAACTGAAGTATCCATGCAATAGCTCCACTTAACCTTTAGGAATAGCGTAATTCCTTCTGTCAGCTCCTGTGCCACATCTGTGCACTTAACTGAAGTGCTCCAAGAGAATAAGATAATGTTTAGAGTCCAAATATTATTAAGAGCTAATAATATTCGACATATCTATTTTTAGACCGGCAATCTAAAAATAGATTCCGCCCAATATGTCTAAAAATAGAAGTCCATCTATTTTTCCAACTTGACCAACCATCCACAAATAGCATCCTGCAACTCATAGAATATGATCGACATGTCTAAAAATAGACATAGTCTAAAAATAGACTTGCGCTAAAAATAGCCTGTGGGCCCACTTAGTGAAGGCGACTCTTTTCACTAAGGTCATCATCTTGTTGCAATCTCAACATGGTACAGGTTACCATCTGCTTCACTCTTTGTGAAACCCAACCCAGTGAAATAACTGTCAATCCTGGTGTACCAAGTACGAGGTTCTTGCTTTATCCCATATAGTGCTCTCTTAAGTCTACACACATGCGACTCCCTGTCAAAGGTCTCAAAACCTTATGGATTCTTAATGTACACTTCTTCCTCAATAAATCCCTTAAGAAATGCAGTCTTCAAATCCATCTAATGTATCTGCCACCCCATCTGTGCTGAGAGTGCAAGGATAGATTTAATCGATGAGTACCTCACAACTAGTGAAAAATTCTCCTCAGATTCAATCCCCTCAACTTGTGAGAATCCCTGGGCTACAAATCTATCCTTGTACTTCTCCACACTCTCATCTGCTGCTTGCTTCACCTTGTAGATCCATCTAGATCCAACCACTGATTTCCCGACTGGTCTTGGGACAACTTCCCATGCACAGTTCCTGGCAATGGAGTCATACTCCTCAACCATGGCGTCAACCAAAGTTGGTTGTTACACTGATTCCTCAAAAGAGGATGGTTCTATCACAATACACTTTCTCATAAGAGCCATGTATCTAGTAAACTTGTCTGGAGACTGTCTTTGTCTGCGTGATGATGTAGGTGCTCCTACATGTTTTGCCACATCAAGTCTCAATCTATCGACTTCAGTGGTATGCCTTCTACCATGTTTGGTGGATGGATATGCATGAGTGGTTTCTTCCACTCCATGATCCTCCGCATGTGGTTGCTCCACATCTTGAGGTTCATCCTTTGGAACCAAGAGTTCCACATCTGCATGCAAATCAAGCTCCCTCTCAAGGGACATACGCATGGCTTTATCCTTTTCAAATTTTACAACCTGCCTCACAACAGTCATCCTGTGTTTGGAAAATACACCTGATAGTTGTGGGGAGTATCAGTGTACCCCACTGTTGGAGCAGGGTCCCCTAAGTCCGACAATTTTTCCATATTTTGTAATAATTTAGTTTTGCGCAGGGGTTTTGGGGCGAGTCAAAACCCCTCACGAATTGTAATGGGTCAAAAGGGTAGATCAAGGGGCCGCAAACCATGGTTTGCAGACTATAGGATAGCGTAGGCTAAATAGTATAAATAAGTGAATATATTGAGTCTACGAAGTTAGTTTTTGGATAAGATTGAACATGGATAATAGATTGGATAATTTGTGATAGTTTGGTGTGGATCGGTCTGGGTGGAAGGCTCTTGTTGGCTATGTGTGCAGAGACCTTAGTCCTGCTATGTGTGGACCCTGTTGGCTATGTGCACGGTCTTTTAAAGTGTTGTATGAAGGATATGAACTGATTTAGTAATAAAGAAGTTTTGTTGCGGATATCTGAGTCCTTTATGCATCTATTGGTGATGTTATGAATGTTGTTGTATCGTGTTTCCGATTTATGTACTATCTGCACTTAGATCTCTTGCGCAACTGTGGTTGGGTTTATATGACTGCTTATTGGATAGATATGATGGATTCAGGGTTAGTACTTAATTTATGATTGTTTTGTTAACTTGTACACGATATCTACATACTTGACCTGAATCTATCTGTAAAGGGTTTACCGGTTAAGGCTATTATTGCAACGGTCTGTTTAAGGTTGTTTGGGATATAAAGGCACCCACATCATTCCAAATCTCTCTCAGGGTGCAGAAACCTGGTTCCAGCACCCCCCAATACTACTTTGGGTGAGAATTTGACTTGTGTAAGCAGGTCACTACCGAAAGGGCCAGTAGTAAGAGGGTTTTTTTTGGTTAACCTCACTTCCGAACTTGGGTCAGGCCCCCTCAAGCCAACTAATGGTTCCGTTGTGGGGACCGAGATCATTTTGAGAGAGATTGGATGATTCCACAAGTTCATTGGCAGCCGTCAAAATGAACTTGATGATTGGTTTGAAAAACAGATTCAGGAGTTTTCCCTAAAAGAAAACAGAATTAAGAAGTTATCTGTTGAAGAGTGGAAGAATGAGTATATTTTTACGGAGGTGCATGAGATCTTCTTCGTAACATTTGCACACGAACTACAGGAGTGGTTGGTGAGGTTAGCAGGATTCCAAACCTGTTGGAAGGATGACCATGTCACACAGTGGACCCCTGAATTAATCCTTCAATTGGAAAAGACTGATAATTCTATTACCTAGATTGTAGATCACTGGGTTGATAGCGTTTTGGGTGGATTTGTAATTGAATTTGTAGTCGATCAGCTTGTGTCCCACTCTGAAACTGAACGGAGGTTTTTCAAGGGATTGAGGAGTAAGTTCTTACAAACTTTGTCTCTGCTGATTAAGATGCGATTGTGTGAAAAGGGTGTGTTGTGCAGCCACACCGAGTTAATGACCCCCGATCAGAGCGGAAGCACGACACAAAGCAGTAAATATTATCGGGTCAATCAAGAGGGGTGTAAATCCATGTATAGTCCTCTGAGGAATTCACCTAATCTAAACGGGAGTGGTGCCACACACGTAGAGACTAGTCCCCTGGCTATGCCACCATCAAATTCCACAGGGGTAAGAATCCTCCTACCCCACCTCCACCCCCTCCTGAGGATGATATGGCCACGCAGATGAAGTTTCCCACTTTTAAAGGAGTGGGGGATGAAGATATGGATCGATTTTGGTTCGTGGCGGATGTAGCATGGGCTGCGCAGAATGTCAATAACGATGATGTTAAAAGAGCGCAGTTAGCAATAGCCTTTGAAGGCCGGGCTTTGGATTGGTTCATGGGATACATTTTTCAACATGCGAATCCCATAATATAGGAGATCAAGGATGCCCTGAAGCAGTAGTTCCAAAAATCTAAGTCTTATTCTCAATGCATAGTGGAACTAAAAGATATCAGGCAAGGGCCTACGAAGTCAGTCTGGGAAGCTGACCAATGACTAAGAAAGGTCATCAGTGACGGAGGATTTGCCTATGATGACAAGCAGCATAAGGAATGGTTCATTGCCATTAAAATAATGTTGTTGCCGCATCTACGCGGGCCCATGGGTCATAAAAATATTGACTCACAGGATGAAGCCCTAGAAATTTATATGAAGTTAGAAGTTGCGCCAAGGGACGATGCTCAATTTGGATCATCATAGATTCAAATCCAATTAGAGGCGATGCACTTAGAAATTCAAAATTTACGAAGAGATCTTGGTAAAGAAGCTAGTGCATATGTCTGGTGCATATGCTGCAGAGTATCTGGCCACACCAAAGACTAGTGCCCTCTACTGTCAGACTATATGCAAGTTGGGGGACCGAGTCCACTATGCCCAATAGAAATTGTCGGGCCTAGTACCCCCACATTATAGTGCGTTGATTGCCGAGTGGCAGTACGACATGATACAAACCACTGCCCACGGTTAGGTGCCTATGTCCCAGAATTAAAGCAACAGTGGTGCATATTCTGCTCTTCGGTGGTACATGATGAGCACAACTGCCGCACGTATGAATTAATTATTGACAAAGGAAACCTGTACAGAGTGCTAGCCGACCCTTCATCCCCAGCATCTTCGTCCAGACATGGAGGATCCCCAACAAGAGTTGGGGAGGGGGGAGAAGTGGAAGCACAGGTAGGGGAAGTAGGCATCTAATTTTCTACAACTATGGAGACATCGGAAATTATGCGCGAGACTTCCATAACCCCGCAAGACAATCCTACAGGTATTGTAGGCAATTTGATCATGTAATTGAAGATTGTTCGGTGTTGATTGCTAAAATGCAGAAAAAGAAGTAGACACCAACACAAAACATACAGCAGGTTATGACTGAGCCACGCGACGATGGTCCAAGTGTAAATGTCATTACACGTAGCGGCATTGCTACTAGAGGAAAGGAAGAGAAGGCCAACACAGAACCATTAATCAGAAAGGCAACTGGAAAAAAGGAAAGCCTTAACCTACAAAAAGAAAAAGAGACTTTCATCAAAGCCAGAAAGGATTTCGCTAAGGAATAAGCAACCACTTCGAGGCCTATCAGGGAACCAAAAGGGGACGATGAGGTTAATCCATTCTTACAGGCCTACATTAAGCTACTGCGCAATAAGAAGGCAATAGATAATCATCATACCCTGATAGACAGCTGCACAGAAAAGGAGGTGTCGCAGACAAAATCCAAGGTTGTAAACAAAGTGTACAAGCAGAGGAAGAGAATGGGTAGGGAGATGCGAATGATGGTATAGATTGGGGAATACAAGATGGACCAGGTTATCTTAGATCTTGGGTTTGATGCAAACGTCTGACCTAAAAAAACTTGGCAGAAGATGGGAGAGCCAAAGTTGGAATGGTCCACCATTCAGACACACATGACTAATCAGCAAAAGATCATCCCCCTGGGTAGGCTCTCGCATGTTAAGGTCGACATCGCAGGAGTAAAGGTATGTGTTGACTTTGAGGTTATAAAAATTGTGGATGATGCAGATCCCTACCCTACATTGTTAGGATTGGATTGGGCCATTGATATGGGAGGTATCATCAATCTAAAGAGACGAACCATGATATTTGAGAATAATGGTACACGAGCAATTGTCCCACTGGATCCGACAGAAGGAGAACGGTACACAAAGCTAGTGCACGAAGGGGATGAGGTTGACCATATCTATAAATTGACTACATGGGATGAAGACTAGATCAGCCCTATAACTGATGGCAGGCTGAACTAGGAAAATGATAGCTCCTATTTTTCTGATTCTGATGGCGAAATGGAGAACTGGCAGAACCATTTGCACGACATCTCTGCGCTACGTTGCCTCAATATTACAAAGAGCTTCTGGTGCATCTCCTTTGAGGTAAGGGAACTACCCTACTATGATGATTTTGGTAGTGTTAAAGAATTCTTAGAAGCACTAGAAAAATCCATCCCAGAGGAACAAAAATTCTGGGCATTGGACTTGGCTATGCGCACAACTCTAGCGCGGTGGTCGGAAACGCACAAGGGAAATTTTCAGAACTGGAAGGAATGTAGACAGATTATGATGCTATGATTTGAACCTCCCACCACGCCACCCATTGAATTCTTCTATGTCCAGGGAGATCTGCGCAAGCACATGGCCATGTGGATGGGGGTATGGGATGAGAAGACATGTAATGAATGGGTTCATAGGTTTGTCCACTCATTAGGACCAATCCCCACAACCTGGTATCTAGAGGTTGATTTACACCAAGGCACTCGAGATTGGTATACAATGACCGAAGACTTTATGGGAACCTTTGGCATAATGGGCAACTCAGAAAAATTTGATGAGGCACTACAAGACATAGATGCACTAGTCTTCTATGAATCTTGGCCCCACAGAGAAATTGTTGCGCTGTTCTAGGATGTGAAAATGAAAGACATAGTCAACTATCGGGACCTATCAATTGAAGTTAATGAATATGACCCAAGGAATGTTAGTATCACTGAATCGAAAGGCGAGCACGTAGTTGCAGGACCGGCATTAAGAATGGTGGATGTAACTAAACCTATGAAATTGAAGGAAGTCAAAATTGGAACGGCCGAGCAACCCAAGTTGGCCAAGATTGGGGACTATTGTGATGCTGATATAGTAGGCAAGATTACAGAGTTGCTAACAAAGTATTTGGACTTGTTTCCTACAAAATTCTCTGAATTGAAGGGCATTATGGGGGACCTGGGTGTCATGAATATCACATTAAAACCTGGCGCGCACCCTGTCAAACAAATCCCTTATCGATTGAACCCCAAATCTAAGTAGAAGGTAAAGGAAGAGTTAGAAAATATGGTGGCTGTGGGTATCATTGAACCAGTAGAGCAATCGGATCGAGTGAGCCAGATGGTGGTTCAGGGGAAAAAGACCAAGGGAGAAATAAGGATTTGTGTTGATCTGCGCAAATTGAATGATGCATGTGTAAATGACCTCTTCCCTACTCCATTCTTAGATGAAATTTAGGATAATGTGGGAGGGAAAGAAACTTATTCGTTCATAGATGGGTTCTCAGGTTATCATAAAATCTGCATTGCGCCACAGGACTGCAGCAAGACCACCTTTGCCATGGAATGGGGTTCTTTTCAATATACTGTTGTTAGGTCCCTATATTACTAGTATAGTCCCTTATTGTTGTTAGTGTAACCCCCTTATTGTTATTATTGTACCCTTGTAACCCTCATTTTGTTATTATTGTGCCCTTAAATTATTATTGTTAGGTCGGCTAGGATTACATTGTGGCCCACTAGGATTACATTATGGCCCCATGGACTCCTATATATAGAAAGGGGGTTTTGTCATTTGAATCTCAAGGAATTTGATTCATTTAATATATGTAATTGTGGTTGAGTTCCCGTGGCTCTTCTAGTGGTGTATCTCTTTTCTTCTCTTTTTGGAGCTGGTTACACAACATTTGGTATCAGAGCTTTGGATTCTAGGGTTTCGCTGCTCCAAACAGGTCATCGTCGCATTTTCGCTATAAATTTTTTTTCTACGAAGTTTCAGAAGCTGAAATTTTTAGGGTGCGAAGCTGAAATCCTGAGGACGATTGTCTAAAAATTTCAGAGCTTGGTTTCAATATTTTTGGAGATATCATCTGTGGAAGTTAGGTCTTTTTTCAAGCTCCTAAAAAGGTCATCGTGGAATTTTCGCTATAAATTTTTTTCTGCGTAGGTTTAGAATCTGAAATTCGTATGGTGCGAAGCTGAAATCCTGAGGAAAGTCACCAAAAAATTTCAGAGCTTGGTTCGCAATATTTTTGGAGATATGATCTGTGGAAGGTAGTGATTTTTCAGGCTCCTGAATTTCATCTCAAAGAGGTGATCGTGGGAAACGTTCAATAACTCTCTCTCTGGGCAGTGGATTTGAGTTCCGTAAAAATTGGTCGCAAGTACACGGACTGTAGTTTCTTGGCTATCAATTTCAGAGACAAAGGACGAAACAGTGACACGTGGCAAGTCCTACAAGTTTTCTCTACTGAACCAGTCTAGAATTAGGTCATTGTGGGAGATTGGACACAAATTTTTCTTGGAGAATCCAAATTAGATCAGACCTATGGCATTTGAAAGAAGTTTCAGAGGGATACTACAGGGATGAATTTCAGATATTGAAGATTTTCAATTACAGAGATAATTCAATTTCAATATCGAGCTCCTCAAAGCAAGTAAAAGGTGTGTATTTTTTTCCGAATTGCATAAGTCTTGTTTGAAGAATCAAGTTGAATTGATTCCAAGGGAATATTGTAGAATAGGTATCAATATTGGATTCTAAAATGGCGCCTAAAAATAATTCAACACACATTAAGACTTCAGAAGGCTCTACCATGACTCATGAAGATGAAGAATTGCAACATGATCTATCAAAATTACAAGAGCAAGTGCAACAAATT
Source organism: Pinus albicaulis (assembly GCA_034641835.2). Lineage (NCBI taxonomy): Eukaryota > Viridiplantae > Streptophyta > Pinopsida > Pinales > Pinaceae > Pinus > Pinus albicaulis. The sequence continues at coordinate 1,279,922,466 of CM076570.1, read as the reverse complement.
TCACTCTCGCAAAGAGCAACAAAAAATGAAATGGAAGTTTTGAAGAAAGGCGTGGAAGTGAAGATGGACGGTTTGAAGAAAGGCATGGAAGCTAAGATGGATGGTGTGGAAGTGAAGATGGAAGGTTTGAAGAAAGGCATGGAAGCTAAGATGGATGGCATGGAAGCTGGCATGGAAGCTAAGATGCATGATCTAAAATCAAACATCGAAGATTTGACAAAGTTGATACAAGAAATGTTTCCTAATGGTGAAAAGATAGTAGAAGAACCTCATGATGAGAACAAAATAAATGTTAATCGTGATTTCATAAACTTTAATGTTGGCGGGAAGAACCACCATATTCCAAAAATGGATATGAGGAAGTTTGATGGAAAGGATCCTGTAACATGGATACTACAGATGGAGCAATATTTGGATCTCCATAATGTGCAAAACACACAAAAGGTACGCATTGCAACTTTACATTTAGAACAAAATACATTTGTATGGTATCGATGGCTTTGCTCCCGTAAAAAAATTGTCACTTGGTCAATTTTTACGTAGGAAATGATAGCACATTATGAGGATACAAAGAGCAACACCTTCTTTAGCCAATTGATAAATCTCAAACAAAAGGGTTTAGTGGGGCAGCACATTGAGGACTTCCAAAAATTGAATATAAGGGTAACTGATATTCCAGAGGAACAGAGGATTGATCTCTTCATAGCACTTTAAAGGATAACATACAACATTAATTTCGTGTTCTGGAACCTGATTCATTGGAGAAGGCATTCAGGTTGGCAAGAAAAGTTGAATGTAAAATTATGGCGACAAGGAAGCCTACCACTCAATTCTATAAAGAAGGAAGTGTTGCTACGCCTAGATTTCCACAACCTACAAGGTTGACACCACAACAATTGGAAGAAAAAAGAGCAAAAGGGTTTTGCTACAGTTGTGATAGCAAATACACTAAAGGTCATGAGTGTGCTGAGAAGAAATTATTTTACATAGATTGTGAAGAGGAAGAAGAAAATGAACAAGAAGAGGATATACACCAGGAACCAACCCTAGAAGAGGAAGAAATGAATCCGACCATATCGTGTAATGCACTGGCAGGAATTACCACTCCTCAAACTCTCAAGATACAAGGACAAATCAAGAAGAAAAGGTAATAGTGTTGATTGATTCAGGTAGCACCCATAATTTTATTCATTGTAAGGTAGCCAAGGAATTAAATTGTTTCCTATACCCAGCACCAGAATGTCAAGTGATGGTTGCAAATGGAGGAACTATAAATTGCTCGGGAAAATGCCATAATATCAAGCTAACCATGGGGGAATATGTATTGACTAGTCCAATGCTTTCCATTCCTATGGGAGGTGCTGATGTTGTACTAGGAGTACAATGGTTATAATCTTTGGGGACGGTAGCTTTTAATTTTCAAGAACTTTTCTTGAAATTTTTTTCAGAAGGAAAGGAAGTCGAATTACGGGGTATTGAAGGGAAGCCAGGAAGGATAATAAGCTCTAATGTCATGACAAAGTTTCTAAAGAAAGAACAACGAGGCGTAATTGCACAATTATGCTCACTAGAAGTTCCGACATCAAAATCATCTATTTCTGCAGATCTCCAACAAGTCTTGGACAATCATTCCAAGGTGTTTGAAACTCCCAAAGGACTCCCACCTATTTGTGATCATGATCATGTTATTCATTTGATTCCAGGAAGTGTTCCTCCAAACATCAGGCCTTATAGATATCCTTACGTCCAAAAGAGCGAAATTGAACATATGATTGCAGAAATGTTAGAGACGGGTATAATTCAACCTAGTCAAAGTTCTTTCTCTGCTCCTGTAGTATTGGTACACAAGAAGGATGGATCATGGCGAATGTGTCCGGATTATAGGGAGCTCAATAAGCTCACCATTAAAGATAACTTTCCCATTCCTGTGATTGATGAATTATTGGATGAATTACATGGAGCAATTTATTTTACCAAGTTGGATCTTCGTTCAGGATATCATCAAATTAGAATGAAGACTGAAGATATTCCAAAAACAACATTTTTAACTCATGAGGGTCATTATGAATTTTTGGTCATGCCTTTTGGCCTTACCAATGCACCTTCTACATTTCAAGGGTTGATGAATTCCATTTTCAAACCCTTCCTTAGAAAATTTGCGCTAGTATTTTTTGATGATATACTAATCTATAGCAGGTCTTGGAAGGATCATGTTGAACATGTTGACAGGGTGCTCAAACTATTGCAGGAGAAACAATTATATGCAAAAACATCCAAATGTTTTTTTGGAGTACAAGAGGTGGAATATCTGGGTCATATTGTATCTCACGAGGGTGTTAAAGTAGACCCTAACAAAATTAAAGCCATTAAGGAATGGAAATTCCCCACAACCATAAAGCAGTTGCGAGGATTTCTCGAGTTAACAAGGTATTATCGCAAGTTTGTTAAGAATTATGGGAGAATAGCAGCACCTCTAAAAACATTATTGAAGAAATATGCATTTTCATGGACTCCTGAAGCAACTACGACCTTTTAACATCTTAAAGAGGCAATGTGCCTAGCACCGGTCTTAGCTACGCCAGACTTCACAAAAACCTTTATTGTGGAATGTGATGCCTGAGGAAATGGAATTGGTGTTGTTTTAATGCAGGAAGGACGACCCATTGCTTTTGAAAGTCGTCCAATCAAAGGAAAGTATTTACGTAAACCTATTTATGAGAAGGAAATGTTAGCAATACTGCATGCACTAAAGAAATGGAGAACTTACCTAATGGGAAGACACTTCAAGGTAAAAATTGATCATGATAGTCTTAAACACTTTTTGGAACAAAGACTATCTTCCGAAGAGCAGCAAAAATGGGTCACAAAGATGTTGGGTTATGACTTTGAAATAATCTACAAAAAGGAAAGCTTAATGTTGTTGTAGATGCACTCTCAAGAAAGAATGAAGAGGTGGAAGCATTGCTTTGTGCCATTTCTATTATCCAACCAGATTGGATAACCGAAGCAAGAGATGAATGGAAGAAGTACAAAGATGTATGGACACTCATTCAAAAGTTGCAGCAAGATCCTAGTACATCTGATACATTTAGTTGGAAAAATGATTCCTTATGGTACAAAGATCGCTTATATCCTTGTAAGAATTCCCAACTAAAACAAAAGATTCTTTTGGAATTGCACACTTCTCCTTTAGGAGGACACTCAGGATTTTTAAAAACTTACCACAGGGTGAAGAAAGAATTTTTTTGGGATGGCCTTAAATCTGATATTCAAAAGTTTGTGGCGGAATGCTTGGTTTGCCAACAGAATAAAGTGGAAACAATTAAGACCCCGGGACTTCTACAACCTTTATCCATTCCAAGTCAACGTTGGGAGGAGATTTCAATGGATTTTATCACAGGTTTACCTAAGTCCGAAGGAAAGAGTGTCATCATGGTGGTAGTTGATAGACTTACCAAGAATGCACATTTTTGTGCATTATCTCATCCATTTAAAGTAAGTACAGTTGCTACTACATTTATGGACAGAATTCAAAAGCTACATGGAAGCCCAAGGGTTATTGTGAGCGACAGAGATCCCATTTTTACTGGAAATTTTTGGACGGAGTTATTTTCTTGTTTGGGTACTCAATTAGCTCATAGCTCATCTTATCATCCTCAATATGATGGTCAAACAGAGATAGTAAATAAATGTTTGGAAGGATATCTTCATTGTTTTGTATCTGATAAACAAACACAATGGGTCAAGTGGTTACCTCTCGCTGAATGGTGGTATAACACTTCCTTCCATACTGCAGAAAAATGACCCCATTTATGGCACTTTATGGATATCATCCACCATCCATCACATCATCTTTAAGAGAAAATTCGAAGGTTCAAGCAGTGGAAGATCACATCGAGCATCAGCAAGAAGTTCTTCAACTCTTAAAGGATAACCTGAATTTGGCACAAAATCGAATGAAACAACAGGCAGATCAACATCGCAGCGAGAGAAGTTTTGATGTAGGAGATTGGGTATTTTTACGGCTACAACCATATAAACAAATGTCCCCCAAGCAAGCTAAGAAGGATAATAAATTATCGCCAAAGTACTATGGTCCTTACAAGGTGTTGCAAAAGATTGGTACTATGGCATACAAATTGGAGCTTCCTGCTTCTTCGCGAGTACATCCAGTTTTCCATGTTTCAGGCTTAAAGAAGGTTATAGGTGAAAATCTTCCAGTTCAAACAGTATTGCCAGAACTTGATGGGGAAGGGAAAATCATATTGGAACCTGAAGCAGTCATGGAAAAAAGAACTCGACAACTACGGAATCGATCAATTTCAGAGTATCTCATCAAGTGGAAGAACTTACCCACTCAAGATTCTACATGGGAGGATGAGAATTTTATACAGAAGCACCCAGAGCTACTCAAGCATTGAGGACAACACTTTTTTGAAGGAGAGGGGCATGTTAGGTCCCTATATTACTAGTATAGTCCCTTATTGTTGTTAGTGTAACCCCCTTATTGTTATTATTGTACCCTTGTAACCCTCATTTTGTTATTATTGTGCCCTTAAATTATTATTGTTAGGTCGGCTAGGATTACATTGTGGCCCACTAGGATTACATTATGGCCCCATGACTCCTATATATAGAAAGGAGGTTTTGTAAATTGTATCATCCAAGAATTGTTCATTTATGTAATGTATTGGAGGTTGCCCCCTCGAAGTGGCTTATTTCTAAGGCGTTGATATCTCTTTTCTTCTCTTTTTGGAGTTGGTTACACAACAACTGTCATGTCATTCGGATTAAAAAATTTACCTGCAATCTTCTCATGTGTGGTCATGGCTGTATTCAAGGAATTCATGCATAAATTCTTGGAATTCTACTTTGATGATTGGACAATATTTGTATTGGTAAAGAACCATGTCTCAAATCTGCACTTGATGCTTGATGAATGTCGAAAGCACCAGATTTCTCTCAATCTGAAAAAATGAATATTCTACGTAGCTTTTGGGATTTTGCTGGGGCATATCATATGTCAGCAAGGATTGATGGTGGACCCGGCCAAGATCACGGTGATCATTAACTTAGAAGTCCCTTCTAGTGAGAATAAGTTGTGCTCCATCCTAGGACATACCAATTATTACAAGAAGTTTATCCAAGGGTATGCTCTGATCACTGCGCTGGTGGAGAAGTTGTTAAAAAATATGTAGCATTCTTTTGGGATGACGAGTGTCAGAAGAAATTTGAGCTGCTAAAAGAGAAAATGGTCACTGACCCCATTTTTATATTCCCAGATTGGTTTAAGGTCTTCCACGTACATTTGGATGCATTGGGCATAGCACTAGGAGTTGTTTTAGCGCAACCAGAAGAAGGCGACATTGATCACCTAGTAGGATTTTCTAGTCGCAAGATCTCAAGAGCAGAGTGCAACTACTCCACTACAAAATGAGAAGGATTAGACATGGTATATGCATTACAAAAATATAGACACTACTTGTTGGGAGGGAATTTCAAGATTTTCACTAATCATTCTACTTTAAAATACTTGGTCAATAAGCCTGTGTTGGGGGGGAAGATATGACGATGGGTGTTGCTTTTCCAGGAGTATTACTTTGAAATCATTGTAAAGCCGGGAAGACTGAATGTTGGGCCTCATCATCTATCACGGATTGAGAATGGAGAGGAACCAACCAGTCTGGAGGAAGGATTACCATACACATAGATCTTCACTATTAAAGTGGTTGATGAACACTTCGCGGACATTATTCATTTTCTGACTACGGGCATAGCGCCAGTGGAATATTCAGTCCAGCAAAAGAACGAGTTGGTTGCGCGCGCAACAGATTTCACCCTAATTGCAGGTTAGTTGTATAAATTAGGAGAGGATGAATTATTAAGGAGATATGTGTTGGAACATGAAAGACAGGCTATATTGAATGAAGCTCACGAAGGAGTAGCAGGTGGCCACTACGTTGGGAAAGCCACTGCGCAAAAGGTGTCGCACTCTGGGTTATGGTGTCCCGCACTACATAGGCATACTGTTAGGCCTGTGATGCTTGTCATTAGACTGGGAATTCATCGCATAGAGGTAAATGCCCTTGCACCTGCAGGTGGCCTTGCAAGCATTTGAAAAGTGGGCTATAGATTTCGTGGGACCAATCAAACCTCCTGGGAAGAAGACTGGGGAACAATATATTATTACTGCAATGGATTATGTTACAAGGTGGGCGGAGGCAAAGGATGTTAAGGATTGTACTGCAAACACTGTTGCACACTTCATCTTTGAGCACATTTTGACCAGGTTTCGGTGCTCAAAGATTTTAATGAGTGATAGAGGTACACATTTTATCAATGAGACGATTGAAGCCTTGACTAAGGAATTTCATATCCATCATAAGAAGAGTACCCTGTATCACCCATAAGCAAATGGTGCAGTGGAAGCGTTCAACAAGATTTTGGAACATGCCCTTACAAAGGTCTACAATACCAACCGGGACGATTGGGACGTGCGCATCCCTTCTATACTATGGAATTACTGGACAACATGCAAAAATTTGACCAGAAAGACACCATTCAGGATGGTTTATGGGCTGGAAGCCATCATGCCAATGGATTATATTGTCCCAAGTCTATGCATTGTGGCCTTCACTAACATGGTTGAGCCTAAAATTATGGAGGAATGGTTGGCACAAATTTTTGCCTTGGAAGAATATCGTTTCATTTCTAACTTCCACCAACAGGTACAGAAGGCGCGCAAGAAAGCTTGGCATGATAGGCACATCAGAAAAAAGGTATTCAAGGAGGAATATTTTTTGTTACTCTATGATAGTCAATTTCATGCCACCCAGGTAAGTTCAGAAAGCATTGGTTGGGACCATATGTTGTAAAGGAGATCACTGATGGCGGTGCGGTATGCTTGGCTACATTGCGTAGAGATGACCTTCCTCGATACTTCAATAGAAGTCGCTTGAAGCCATATAGGGACAATCCAGTGCCTACCAAATGAATATATGACCGGAGCATCATAATCAGAAGATATGAGTGAAACAAGGAGAAAGAGCATAGGAAGGTGCGCCAAGAACGCAGGGGTAACGCGCAGGTCGGAAAAATAGCCTTGGAACTAGATAGCAAGGTGAAAACATTAAATTATCATTGAAAGGAGAAGAATTATCACATTTAATGCGGAAATTTCGGAATATTTTTTACCATTCCCTTGATAGTAAAAGGTAATTACTGCTAATCTGATCATTTTTACTATGGGTGGCTTATAAAAAGATGTGCGTGGGTCTTAATTGGTCCCTTTACTATTTGAATATTTGGTGCCCTATTGGAGAAGGGTCCCCTAAGTCCGAAATTTTTTCCATATTTTGTAATAATTTAATTTTCTGCAGGGGATTTGGGGCGGGTCAAAACCCCTTGCGAATTGTAATGGGTAAAAAGGGTAGATCAAGGGGCTGCAAACCATGGTTTGCATACCATAGGATAGCACAGGCTAAATAGTATAAATAAGTGAATAGATTGAGTCTAAGAAGTCAGTTTTTGGATAAGACTGAACATGGATAATAGATCTGGATAATTTGTGATAGTTTGGTGTGGATCAGTCTAGGTGGAAGGCTCCTACTGGCTGTGTGCACAGAGACCTTAGTCCTGTTGTGTGTGGACACTGCTATCTGTGTGCGCGGGCTGTTAAAGTTTTGTATGAAGGATCTGAACTGATTTAGTAATAAAGAAGTATTGTTGTGGATATTTGAGTCCTTTATGCATCTATTGGTTATGTTATGAATGTTGTCGTATCTTGTTTCCAATTTATGTGTTGTCTACACTTAGATCTCTTGTGCAACTGTGTTTGGGTTTATATGACTGCTTATTGGATAAATCTGATGGTATAAAGCTCTGATATGATGTGTTAAGGGCTAGTACTTAATTTATGATTGTCTTGTTAACTTGCACACAATATCTACATACTTGACCTGAATTTGTCTGTAAAGGGTTTACCAGTTAAGGCTATTATTGTGATGGTCTGTTTAAGTTTGTTTAGGATCTCAAGGCACCCACATCATTCCACATCTCTCTCAGGGTGTGGAAACCTAGTTCGACCACCCCCCCATACTACTCCAGGTGAGACTTTGACTTGTGCAAGCCGGTCACTGACGAAAGGACCAGTAGTAAGAGGGTTCTGTTGGTTAACCTCACTTCCGAACTTGGGTCAGGACCCCTCAAGCCAACACCCAAAAATATCCCAATATCAACGGTTGGTTCTAGCTTCTTTCTGGAATATTTGGTCACATGGAAATAAACAGATGAGCCAAAAATTTTAAAATATGAAGCATCAGGTTTCTTACCAGAAAAACCCTCCTCTGGTGTACTCATGCCAAGTATCCGATGAGGACTACGGTTCTACACAAATATCGTTTTGTTGAATGCCTCTACCCACAGATGCAATGGTAGGACTTGATCATGCAACATCGCTCGTATTGTACCCACAATTGTTATATTCTTTCTTTCTTCAACCCCATTCTGTTGTGGGTTATGAGGTGCAATCAAATCTCTTTGAATTCCTTCTTTGCTATAGAAGTTCTTGAATTCATTGGAGATGTAATCACCACCATTGTCACTCCTTAGAGCCTTCACATGCTTCCCCGTGTCTTTCTCAACCAGTGCTTTGAACTCACAAAAATTTGAGAACGTATGATCTTTCTTCTGCATGAAGTGGATCTGAGTGAACTCTCTCAAGAATTTTCGCTGCTCGGTTATCCTTCTGGGATAAGTGGCCTTTGTATACTTCCCCATGGTACATCCCTTGCATGTATCAATCTGCACAAGAGTACCCTTTGGAAGCCCCATAGAAATCTGTTGCATGACCTTCAAAGCATCGTGGTGTAGATGGCCTAATCTCCTGCACCATAACTCACCCTCATCTCGGCTAACCACTCTGTCTGCTTTACCCATCAATGTTGTGCAACCATCTACATAAAGTTTTTAGAGATTAGTCACACGAACCCCAATCTTCTTAACTTGTCTTGTGTTTTTGTAATGAAGGAATGCTTTCCCTTCACTGAAAACCACATCATATCCTCTATCCTCCAACATAGCAACTCAAACTAAATTATTTTTCAAGCCTGGCACATGCATGACATATTTTAATAAGAAGGGTTTACATGAATGTCTCTAGAAAGTAACTATACCAATCCCGGTAGCGCTATACCTACCGTCATCACCCATTTCGATATGCATCTGGAGATCCTTCTCCTCCAAGCTACTAAAAATTTCTTTGTCTCTCTTCATGCGGAAAGATGCACCACTATCCAAGTACCACAGTGATCCCAACGCACTAGAGACCATGCATGCGATGAGTGAGAAGTAAAACTCAAATTGTGAGTCCAAAGCCTCACTCGTTGTAGATCCTGAAGCCTTCTTGTTGTTCTTCTTCTTTTGTGGACAATTAGTGGCATAATTTCCATGCTCGTGATAGTGAAAAAATTTCACTCTAGACATATCACGCTTCTTGCCTTCTTTTCCAGTCTCATATTTGGAATAGGATTTCTTTCCCTTCCCTTATTTGCCTTACCATCCAAGGTGAAATTTTCCTTATCATCTTCTTTAGATGTGGATCCATCCCTCGTATTCTGCCTAAATTCTTTTTCTACCAAATCCGACCAAAGTCGCTCCCAATTTGGTAGCTTCTCCCTCCCATTGATAGAGTCCTGATAAATAGGCCAACCCTTGGGAAGGCCTAGAAGTGCTAGGCTCACCAAGTCATCATCCGCTACAGTAATTCCAACACTTCCAAGCTCATCTTGACATTGGATGAACTTGGTCAAGTATTTCGGAATAGTGACGCCTTTCTCCATTTTGATTTTCCTGATCTTGTCCTTCAGTGCCAATTTTATGTGGTCATTGCTACTCTGAAACAGATCTGTCAAAGCCTTCCACATTTCATATGGAGTCACTTTGCAATGGAGACTCGAGAAAATGTGATCTCTTACTCCCTCTAATAATATCATCCTCGCCTTTGCAACCTTCTTTTTCCAAGCATCAAGAAGAGTTGTGTCTGCTGCTGCGGGCTTGGGAATGTCATTATCAAAGAATTCTTTCAACCCATTGTCCTCCAGAATTGCCTCCATTATGTCTTTCCATGCAATATAATTAGAACTTCCCTTGAGTGCATATTCCAATCTTAAGCCATTGAAAGCCATCTTGATCCGCAAGTCGCACCAAAGAATATTTTTGCAAATTCCAATTTTGTTCAGCACAAACTCAATTTATTCTTCACTATAGTGATTTCCTGTGCTCTGATACCATACATAAATTATAAAGACAATATGTATATCAATGGATTCAATCTGATCATGCAATGCCTTAAATAAATATAATGAATCCTTCTAACAATTAATTTGCGGAAATTAAACACGATTGCACAATCACGCCAAGTAAAATAAAGAAGCAAATCAATCCACAACACAGATATTTTCTTGGGGAAAGCTTGATGCTCAAAACCCCTCTATCTTCTATTGTATATTCAACCAAGGAATCATGAAACAATTACAATGCACTCTTCTCACAAGATTCAGTTGCACTCCAATAACTGTCTCACACTGATCCTGACAAAATCGACCAACACTTAGTCAATTTCCAACCTCTGCTCAGCCTGTCTGCCTTGCGCAATTCATATGGAATGAAATCCATATTCTTTAGGAATTTTTGCCTTCCTTGATTTCGCAAACATCATGGGCAATCCTATGGTGTGTTAACTGCATCTAGGAAGTTTGCTAATAATAAAACTAATAGTTAACTTCCTTTTAACCTTTGTCTCAACTGGCTCTTCATCAGAATTGACATGCCTATCAGTTCACTAAAACCTTCATTTATGCCTTCTAAAAAATCACCTTCTGTTTCAAAGGGAACTTGTTTCAAGCTATTTCCATCATTTTTACCTACATTTCATTTCCTCATTCTACCATTCCTACCCCCTATTTTGTCAGTCCATTTCCCTCTGAAATAGCCCACTTCCCCTTCATTAACTCTTCATTCCCCCTTAAAAGGCTACTAGATCCCCTTTAGACCATTTATTCCTTTTTTTTTGGGTTTAATTTGGCCTTTTTTAACCTATCGGAACACCAAAAGGCCTTAAAAAACCTTTATTTTCAAACCTTGCCACCCTTCTAAGAAGGCCCCTTTTTCCCTTTGTTTTTTTCTCATTTCTTCTAAAAACCCCTCTAAACCATTATAAACTCCTTTATATGGTTTAAAAACCCTCTTTACCCTTATCGGAAGCCTTTAAAAAAGCCAAAAACCTCTTCACTGCCTTTATGTTTTCATCTGCTGAAGGTTTTATTGAGTAGTTTGACTGCTTTAGAACCCTTATGCTTGTTTACTTCTTAAATAGTTCAATACAGTTGGCCTCAAGAATGATTTATGGTTTTCCCTGCTTACTTGCTGCTACTTAAAAATTGTTTCTGAAGTCTCCCTTTAAAGTACCATTGTTTACAGTCTACCAAAGAGGTATGTTTTGATCATACCCTTTGTTCTTGCTGAGATAATTGTTTTGAAGGTCTTTGTAATTGTAATCAGAGATGTTTAGGCATTCCCTCTTCAATGATACAGTTATTTGTGAATCTTCTATGTTTTCTAAATTCCTTGAAGTTGAAATCTTTGGATGAAATAGAGCGTTCATCGACTCCTAGATTTCATTTGAAAAATTTCATCTTGAAATTATTATTTGTTGAAGTGTGGTTTCTAGAATTTATGGTTAGCCTTGTCTATGGAATGCCTCTTCATGTTCAAATGATGTTTTAAGTCCCATTGTTGATAAGTACATATAATTAAGGATTCTTAACTTCCCTTAGTTGTCCTTCTACTTCCAAATCCTTAATGTCCATTTCATTTCATCCATCAAACCCAAGATCCACTGGCCAAGTTAGATTTTCCCTTTGATATTCCGTATCCATTGATTGAGCTTGTTATAACTTCTTCTTGACTCCATTTCCCAATGGCTTTGATATTTCCCCTTTCTATCTATGTTTCCTAGATCACTCATGTTCAACCAACCAAACCCAAACAAACAAAATTGCACTTAATAACTAGCTTGAAATCAACCTCTTAAGAGCATCAAGCTATATCCTTACAAACATATTGAGAGATCCCTCTCTGAGACTAGGAGGGCTAGATCCTAGAGCTCTAAAGCTTGGTTTGAATGTTGCCTTGTCATTTGGTTTTCCAATCAGCCAAATCACAGGACCTCAACATTTTGGAGATCACGATGGGACTTCTGAGTATATATTCACATAAAAACCTCTTAAAAACTGATTAGACCCTTAGTAAATCAAAGAATATCAAGTGAACTATAGCTTCCTTCAAGCACTACCTGCATAATGGTGATCATGATAGGACCTGTCTGAATCAGTGGCAATCTAAGTAACCCTTAGGATTCTAAGAGACCCTTATCAAACCTTGAAGAAATCAGCTAGTAAGCCATAGAGTAGACTCTGTTTGTTTCACCACTTTAGCTAAGTGTTGAATCAGGTATAGGACACTCTCACAACCATAGAACTACAAAAAATTCAAAAAACCCAAAACATTTCAGATTGGTTTTCAAATAAATAATTAATGGTGGACCATAAAACATTTTACCTTCAGAAAAGCTAAAAATTTCCACCTAGCGACTCCACTAGCCCCAGTAGGCCTATTACCTCACTAGTACTCCAGATTTCCTTAAGGATTGTGTTAACCAGCCCTAAGAAAGTTTAGAAACCTAGTCCCCTATTATAGAAATCACTGTGAGAGGAAAATTTTTGAAAAAACAGTCCTAAAAACTTCAAACCTCTCTAAATTTTGGAAACTGAAATTTGGCTTCACATAAGGTCAACACTAGATTCCATCTAGATCCTAATCCTCCTACCATAGTTGATAATCCAGAAAGGATTTTGTGGCAAACTTCTAAATCTGGAAAAACAACTGCTGATAGGACCATCCCAAGAACAAGATCTGTCCCTAAAAATCTTACAGTCTTGAAAGATCCTCACTTTGACTTACCTTACACAAAGAACCTATTTAGAAATAAGTCTCAAAGTGATTTAAACCACGCTGATTTTGAAACCACAAATTTGCAATAGAGCTTTAGCGGAGAAGCTTCACCTTCTACTCCACCTGGATCTCAGCTTCTCCATCATTCCAGCTCCTTCCATAACAGATCTGGTCATCATCAATTTGTTGGCCCAGGTGTTTCTTCTACTCATATCCACACATCCACTATTCAAAACACTCCATTTCAGCCCACTTTCCCTCTTGTTAATCCACCTCTTTTAAATCCCCCATTATTTCCTATCATGGAAGCATGGTATGCTCCACTAGTGTTACCACAACTTATGGTTCCCCTAACCAATGATTACCAATCCAAAATTCCCCATTTCACTGGAAATGAACCTACGACTGCCCAACAGCATGTAGATAAAATGAATGATGCTTTTGATTACATGGAAATAGAAGAAGAGACCATTAAGATGAGAATCTTTGCCCAAATTTTAGGAGGAGAAGCCAAAAAATGGTTTAAAAACTTAACTCCTAATAGAATAAATGATCTCCCTTCTTTATATCAAACATTCAAAAACAAATGGGAAATTAGGATGAACCCTCTCCAAATCCTTTCAAAATATACCAACCTCAAAAGAAACATTAGGAAAAGTGTCCAATATTATTGCACTAGATTCAATAGTGTTTATAATGCACTTCCCCCAGACATGAAACCTCCATTAGGCTTAGCCTTGGCTAAATTTCCAGAGGGCTTTGATCCTTAAATGGCTTACCAGTTAAGAGAAAGAGACCCCTCAACTTTAGAAGATATGCAGAGGGGAGCCTTAAGTGTAGAAGCAAATATGATTGAGAAAAGAGCTAGGTTAAAAGCAGAGAAAAGAGTTACATACAGGGATGATACAATGGCATCAACCTCATCATCAGATACTAAAATTGATAACTTAGTGAAGGTAATGGAGAGAATTCTTGAAAAGATAAATCTAAATGATAGAGTGCCTCCTAGAGAGAATCAAAACAACCCCCAAAACAGAAATAGAAACCCAAATTTCAGAAGATACCCTAATCAAGATAGGCAAAGAGATAATGACCAACAAATTAGACCTCCCTTCCAACAAAATTATGTAAATCAAGAAGAGGAAAGGGAAATTGAAAGATTGGAAGAAAATCATGTAAACCTAATAGGATCTAGCAGTGAGACAGATGTTTTTCTCACTGAAGAAGAACAAGGATTCTTCTCCTCAGAACAAACTAAAAACAACCATGAGGATTCTGAAGATTACAGATTAGGGTTTGAAAATGCAATTATGGAGGTACACAAACAGTATAATCTTAGAAGCAAAGGGAGCCCAGAGATTTATAATGACAAAAACACTAGTACTATTGTTAGGAAAAATTCAGAAAATTAGCCTAAAAAGACAGCCAGTAACACCAACACTATGGCTAAGAAAACTGATCTAAATAAAGACAAAAATAGTCAACAAAGTGTTGAACAAAGCTGCCCTAATACTTCTGGTAGTGGCCCTAACAAATCTGTCCCAAATAACAGTCCAAATAAAGTTCAGCAAACCAGAATTGTTGAAAGAGTTGTAAATGACAAAACATATGTAAATATGTCAAGAACAATAGTTCCTATTAGTCTTGAAGGGGAAATTGCCAAGATAAAAATAACCATACTCTTAGTTGAACTAGTAACTCAGGATGTATATAAAAACCAAGTTTTGAAAGCTTTGAATATAGGCAGTGACACTGATACTTTAAACTTGACAGATGACAAACCATAATTATTGTTTGGTCTTGAAGTTGAAGGAAAATACCAAGAAGGGGCTGTCCCTCCCTTCTATGTTAGCTTGAATATACATAACAAAATCTTGCACAATGCCATGCTAGACTCAGGTGCTTCACACAATCTTATGCCCAAAGTAGTAATGGAAAGCCTACGCTTAGAGATTACTAAACCATACAAAGACCTGTATTCCTTTTATTCAATCAGGGTCAAATGCTTGGGCCTAATCAAATATTTATGTATCAATTTGGCACAGATTCCTGCTAAAAGTTTAGTTATGGACATAGTAGTAGCTAACATTCCATTTAAGTATGGCATGCTTCTATCTAGATCATGGGGAGCCAAACTACAGGGGAGCCTTCAAATGGACATGTCCTATGCCACCATCCCAGTGTTTAGCTAAACTAGAAGATTATACAGAGAGTCTCATATGAAATACATGGTGAGCAACATAAATAGGCCAAACAACACTCCTATGTATTCCATCCATTAAAACTTAGATTCCTTTATCTTATTTAATGAAGATGAATTTAGTCAACAGGAAAAAGGAAACAAAGAAGAAGTCAGTCCACCAGAATAGTCAGATCTGTCCTCCATTCAAATACAAAACAACCCAAAATCCAGCAGCCTTCAGCAGCATAAACAAAATGAAAATGAGACAAAAACACCTTGGAGAATGAGCTTTGATGGCTCTTGTAGCAGAAAAAGTGCAGGGGAAGGTGTGTGGATACACAATACAAACCAAGGAAATTCATATAAACTATATTTTCCATGCACAAACAACATTGCTGAATATGAAGCCCTCCTCCTTGGCCTACATTTTCTCAAAGATTTAGAAGCCAAGAAAATACCAGTCCAAGGATATTCCAAGCTAATAATTAGACAAATTAAAGGGGAATATTCAACTAAGAACCCAAGACTCAGATAATATAGGAATGGTGCCCTTGATCTCCTAATTTTTTTTGAAAAATATGAACTCATTTTCATTCCAAGAGCTCAAAATCACCTAGCAAATGAACTTGCCTTTGCTGCTAGTAATTGCCAAATACCACATATAAATGAACAATTTAATATCAAGATAAAAAACAAACCTGCAGTACCTGACAATGAAGACTATTGGCAAGTGTTTGAAGATGACAAACACATAGATGATTTCCTACAATCAAGGAATGATTTTGCTATACCAACACCAAACCTCAATCATGAAGAAATTTGTTTAAAACAAGAACAAATCCCTGAAACAGAGGTGCCATTTTCTGCTGATATAAATCAATTCGAACATCTTTTTAAGGCATAAATAGTTGACAATACAGACCAAAAGGACCTGAAAGTTTTACAATGTAAAAATGATACAATTCCAAGAGGTCTTACATCATTAGAGCACCTTTTTTTATTTCAATGATGTAGCCAAAGAACCAAGAATGGAGCCTATAGAAACAAATGTAGAAGAACATAACATAGGCAGCCTAGCCGAACCCAAAATGATCAAGCTATCCAGCACTCTCCCAACTCATATCAAACATCAATACATAGAACTTTTCAAAGAATTTATAGATGTGTTTGCATGGGGATACAAGGATCTAAAATCATATGATACCAGCATCATTCAACACAAAATTCCTCTTAAGGAAAATCAGAAACTTTTCAAACAGAAACTCAAAAGGATAAACCCTGTTTTATTGCCTTTAGTCGAGAAAGAAATCAAGAAAATGTATGATGCTGGGATCGTAGTTACCCTCAGATATTCACAATGGCTTTCCAACCTAGTATCTGTCATGAAAAAGCCTAGGGAAATTAGGCTCTGCATTGATTTCAGAAATCTAAATAGAGCCTCCCTTAAAGATAACTATCCCTTGCCAAAAATGGATCATATACTTCAAAAGGTGGTTGGGTCTAAAATAATTTCACTATTGGATGGGTTCTCAAGTCACAATCAGGTATTAGTACTTCCAAGTGATCAACATAAAACTGCTTTTACTACACCTTGGGGTACATTTATGTATGTCAAAATGCCATTTGGTTTAATGAATGCAGGGGCCACCTTCCAAAGGGCCATGGACATAGCCTTCTCAGAAGACATGGGCTATTTTATAATCATTTACCTTGATGACATTACCGTTTTCTCTAAAACTGATGAAGAACACTTGATACATTTAAGAAAAGTTTTTAAGAAATGTAGGAGATATGGCTTATCTTTGAATCCCAAAAAGACACTCTTTGGTCTCCAGGAAGGAAAACTTCTTGGCCACATAATTTATGAAGAGGGAATCAAAGTAGACCCTAAAAGGATTGATGGCATATTAAATATCAGCCATCCTAGAAACCTCAAAGAATGACAATCTTTCTTTGGGAAGATAAATTTTTTAAGGAGGTTCATCCCCAACCTTGCTAAACTATTGAGAAATATCACAAATATGCTAAAGAAAGAGATAGGTGTTAAATGGAAAATACAAGCTAAACAATCATTTGAACTGGTAAAACAAGCTCTAACCCAAACACCAGTTCTTATTAGTCTTGAATTTACCAAAGATTTCTATATCTTTTCTTTTGCATCAGAACATACAATAGCAACAGTATTACAGCAAAAGAATAACATGGGGCAAGAACAACCAATATCCTTTTTTAGTAGGGCCTTAAGAGATGCTCCACTCAAGTATAACATCATGGAGAAACAAGCCTTAGCCTTGGTAAAAGAATTGAAAGACTTTAGAGTCTACACTTTTCATTCTCACATCATTGCTTTTATCCTACATACTGTTTTCAAGGACATTCTAAGTCAAGACCCTAATGGTAAAAACGGAAAATGGATTGCTATTATTCTATAATATGACTTATAAATCAGGCCTACCAAACTAATCAAAGGGCATGGATTAGCAAAACTCATGGCTGAGTCAAACTTCCAAGCACTAGATATGAATATGGTTGATGTCGTAGAAGAAACAGAAGAATTCGCAGCTCCATTTATTGAAGAAACTTTTGTGAATTCACCTTGGTATGCTGATATCATATATGTGCTGCTTTATCTGAATACCCCTCTCTCTCTGTCTAAGACTAACGATATATTCTTGAAACAGAAGGCTTTAAGTTATTGCATATTGGATGGGGTTTTATATTGGAAGAATGTTGTTGGGATATTTCTTAAATGTTTTCTTGAGATTGATGCAGGAAAAATCATGCATGAACTACATGAAGGAGAATGTGGAAGACATCTTTACTGGAAGACTACAACAAATAAAATCCTTAAATCTGGTTACTATTGGCCCACCCTTTTCCTAGATACTCAGAAGCTTGTCATGTCTTTCCATAAGTGTCAAATTTTTTATGGCAAGATAAAACTCCTACCTTTACCTTTACATCCCATCAGTGTTGAGGCTGCCTTTCAACAATGGGGCTTGGACTTCATTGGAGAAAGCCACCCATGTTTTTCAACCCAACATAAGTGGATCCTCACGTCCACTGATTATTTTACCAAATGGATAGAAGCCATACCTTCTAGGAATGCTACTGACTCTGTCATTATCAAGTTCCTTGAAACCAACATACTATCCAGATTTGGTTGTCCTAGAAAAATTATCATAGATAATGTTGTTTCTTTCAAGTCTAAAAGAATGGTTGACTTCTGCTATAAATATCATATCACATTGGGTCATTCTACTGCCTAAAATCCCCAAGGAAATGGTTTAGTTGAATCCTCCAACAAAAGCCTTGTCAATATTATCAAAAACTGTTGGAGCATAATCGAAAATCGTGGCATAGTAAGCTTATTTATGCTTTATGGGCTGATAGATTAACCACCAAAAAGTCAATAAATATGTCCCCCTATCAGCTGGTTTATGGCATGGATGCAATTTTCCCAACCTCTCTAGGAGTTCTAGTCATGAAACTCCTTCAAGAAGTACAAACTGAAGAGAATGATATGCAGAGAAGGATAAATCAGACCATTCATTTATAGCAGTCCAGAGAGGAAGTGTACAAGAGAACACAAACAGTCCAAGAAAGAATCAAGAAATTATTTGACAAAAGGAGTAAAGCAAATGATTTCCAAGTTGGAAATATAGTTCTAAAGTGGGATTCTAGAAGGGAAGAAAAGGGAAAACATGGAAAATTTGAGAATTTGTGGAAAGTGCCCTACATCATTCATTCTATCAAGGGTCATAATGCATTCTTTCTGCAAGAGATGAATGGAGAAGATCTATTTGGAGGTCTTGTCAATGGCAGGATGCTGAAGCACTATTTCTGCCAAGAGTCCTAAATTTCAAAGATTTTATTTTTCACTGTATATAACATTGCTTTTCAATTTGAGAAAAATGAAAAAATACAAAAAACAATAGAAAAGAGAAAAGAGGGCAGATGAAAAGAAGAAAGGTACAACCCCATACCAAAAAAGAGAAAAATCTGAAAGTGTGCAAGCCTAAATTCCACTACTTTAAAAGAACACTATTATTTGGTCATACAACCTAATCATGAATAGATAAATTTTAATTTACTGCTGATAGGTTAGTGAAAGAGATTTTCCAAACTGTTTAATCTTGGCTTATCAGTAGAATAGATTAGGATAGAAGAAAAAATGGTTCAAACATGCTCAATATCTGAACCAAAGAATCAAAAGAAAGAAAAATATGGCTCTAAACAGATCAAAAATTGAGCCAAAGAAAGAAAGAAGGATGTTCTTAATTTTCAGATCTTAAGCCTTCACAATTTTGTTTTAATTTTCTGCAAATAAAGTCTATGTGCAGCTTGTACATACAGCCATAGACACCATAGCAAATTAGATAGTCTAATCCTGATTTGACTGTGTTTAAATTTTCTATCTTAGAAATAGAGAATAAAATATGTCAAACAGCCTAATCTTGACAGATAGATAGCTAGGTAGAAAAATAAAGAGTTCAACAGTTTAATCTGGACTCTTGGAAGAAACAACGATAGGATTAGATAGTTTATTTCTGTTTTCAAAAATAAAATGTCAAAGAGTTTGCTATTTCAAATGCACTCAAAAGAAGATAAAATGCTAGGACAATGTAAGACTGGGTGGGTAGAGATGTTGTTTGAAAAAATTACAGATTGTAGATTGGTTAAAGTTGTCAAAAATAGAGAAAGATTAGCAAGTAAAAAGAAGAAATATGCCCAACGGATAAAGCACTAGTCTGCTGAAACTCAAAGATTTATTTTCTGAGGTTCTGGACACCTTAAAAAGATAGTTGTCCTCCCCAAGTGGAGCCACTGTTAGTCATCAATAATTTTGATCCTATCCAAAGATGACTAAGTTGACAATCCCAGACTTCTAGAAACAATATTGCAGAAACATTGTGAGTTCTAGAAATCTCACGGCCTTAATTATTCTAAGTCTATTATTTTACTAAAACCTTCATTTATGCCTTCTAAAAAATCACCTTCTGTTTCAAAGGGAACTTGTTTCAGGCTATTTCCATCATTTTTACCTACATTTCATTTCCTCATTCTACCATTCCTAACCCCTATTTTATCAGTCCATTTCCCTCTGAAAATAGCCCACTTCCCCTTCATTAACTCTTCATTCCCCCTTAAAAGGCTACTAAATCCCCGTTAGACCATTTATTCCTTTTTTTTTTTGTTTAATTTGGCCCTTTTTAACCTATCGAAACACCAAAAGGCCTTAAAAAACCTTTATTTTCAACCCTTGCTGCCCTTCTAAAAAGGCCCCTTTTTCCCTTTGTTTTTTTGCCATTTCTTCTAAAAAACCCTCTAAACCATTATAAACTCCTTTATATGGTTTAAAAACCCTCTTTACCCTTATCAGAAGCCTTTAAAAAAGCCAAAAACCTTTGTTTTAGATTTTTTCCGCCCTTTTATAAAATTGGGCCTTAAAGCCCTTTTCGGGCTTAAGTCCTCAGCCCCGTTCTTCATGTAACCAAAACCCTCAAACCATGGACTAAAAAGACCAAACCCATTTTTTCCTTAGCCCCTATCCCATTACTCCCCCCACATGACCATTCTCCGCCTTTACCTAAGCCCCCTTCACTTCATAATCTACCCACCCGACTTACCTTTCTCCTTCCGCAGATCTTCACCGTAGATCTTGACCGATCTAACGACTCCCGCTAACTCCGCCCGCTAAAAAATCCCACCCCATTACCCGACAAAGAAAACTACGTCACCCCTTGGTCCCACTTTCCACCCACGCCTTCGCGCTCAACCTCCATTTGCCACCTGTCCGCCAGGTCCCACACCTCCAAACCTGCACACCGGTCTCGCGTCCTTTCCGCGCCGTCGATCTCACCGATTGAGATCTGATGGTCCAAATCCGATATCCCGCGAAAATTGACACCGAGGTTTAACACCTCTTTTTCACGCGAAAAAAGTGGTTTTGCACGGGGCACGTGGAAATTGATAAATGGAATCACGTTACCCCAGGGCAAAACCATAAACCACCCATCAGCAGCACAAAAACTGTCGGTGGTTTTCCAAAACCACTTTCACCCAGTTTCGCGCCAAACCTGTTTTTAAACCTCGTTTGTGCGTTTTTCGGCCCATAAACCCCTCCCCTGCACTCTCCCTCTCCTCTGTACATTGCTCTGACACCTCATGAACCACTGAAATGTAGTTGACCCCAATCCCGCAGGTTTTAAGCTAAATATTGTGTTTTTTGTTGCAGGTTTAATGGAAGTTTAGGCTCGAAAGCCGTCCCACAGAAAAAATGGTTGCGGAGGCCAAAGGTGACAACCTTCCGACTATTATTAATCGCAAAAAGGGACAAAAGGGGTTAATCTCCAAATTCGGGTCAATGTGTCATAATAAATTGATTATTTATTCAAACCCTCCAGTACAGCAAAAGACCTGCACACACAACAAACAAGAAAGATCAGAACAAAAGAGAATGAGGACAAAGACTGAGATTAAAGATGAAAGCATAATTAAAGACAGAAGCTCTAAAGTCAAAGAAATAATGAATGAATAGTTGTTTAAAGAGGGCTAAGGATAAAACACAGAAAAAAGGATAAATTAAAGGCAAATTAGAGTTAAAGGCCCATTACTAGGTTTGATGATAAAGTAAAGGAATGATAAGCTTAAGAAGGCCCCGAATAAATCAAAGCAGCAGTTATTCAATCAAAATATCTAAAAAGGCCACCTGTAGCTTTCTTTCTACCTACAAAGACAAATTAGCAGCTATCCATAGATAAAAGATACTTTAAAACTGTCAGGTAGTTATTGAAATCTTTAATAATAAGCCTTAAAAGTCAATCTTTCACCTATTTTTTCTTAGAAAGTTAAGACAGAATTAATGAAACAAAGAAGTAGTTGCACCTATTCGTACCTTGTGCCTTGCATGGTTTTCAAGACTAGGAATGCATTACTTTGTAATAAATGACATCTGAACCCTAAAAAATATTTCCACCTCCTCATTACAGTATAAGTACTACTGTGGAACTCATTGGTTGGTTGTTGGCTTTCGAACTCTTTGAAGTTGTACGTAGTCTGGCTCAAGATTAAGAAGAAATTGAAGTATTGGAAGACTGATGATGTTTTGACATGTTTTGTTAATGAGAAGGATCTATCATTGGATCCTTGAACATGGTTGTTGGTGATGTATTCTAAGCTGTTAATGTTATTTCCTATTTTTCGCTTTGTTCCATTATGCTTTGCTTGCAGTAGAGTAAAAATCTTAGGCTAAGAAATGTCTCCTAGAAGCACCTTAGACCTATTTACTCTTCACTGCCATTATGTTTTCATCTGCTGAAGGTTTTATTGAGTAGTTTGACTACTTTAGAACCCTTATGCTTGTTTAGTTCTTAAATAGTTCAATACAGTTGGCCTCAAGAATGATTTATGGTTTTCCCTGCTTACTTGCTACTACTTAAAAATTGTTTCTGAAGTCTCCCTGTAAAGTACCATTGTTTATAGTCTTCCAAAGAGGTCTGTTTTGATCATACCCTTTGTTCTTGATGCAAGATAATTGTTTTGAAGGTCTTTATAATTGTAATCAGAGATGTTTAGGCATTCCCTCTTCAATGATACAGTTATTTGTGAATCTTTTATGTTTTCTAAATTCCTTGAAGGTGAAATCTTTGGATGAAATATAGCGTTCCTCGACTCCTATATTTCATTTGAAAAAGTTCGCCTTGAAATTATTATTTGCTGAAGTGTGGTTTCTAGAATTTATGGTTAGCCCTGCCTATGGAATGCCTCTTCATGTTCAAATGATGTTTTAAGTCCCTTTGTTGAGAAGTACATATAATTAAGGATTCTTAACTGCCCTTAGTTGTCCTTCTCCTTCTAAATCCTTAATTTCCATTTCATTTCATCCACCAAACCCAAGATCCACTGGCCAAGTTAGATTTTCCCTTTGATATCCCATATCCATTGATTGAGCTTGTTATAACTTCTTCTTGACTCCATTTCCCAATGGCTTTGATATTTCCCCTTTCTATCCATGTTTCCTAGATCATTCATGTTCAACCAACCAAACCCAAACAAACAAACTTGCACTTAATAACTAGCCTAAAATCAACCTCTTAAAAGAATCAAGCTATATACTTACAAACATATTGAGAGATCCCTCTCTAAGACTAGGAGGGCTAGATCCTAGGGCTCTAAATCTTGGTTTGAATGTTGCCTTGTCATTTGGTTTGCCAATCAGCCAAATCACAGGACCCCAACAGAATCACTCTGCATGCCTCACCAACCACCCTCAACTCAAATTCCATGAGCTAATTGAGTCTATCACACTCAGTTAACTATTACAAGTGATTATGAGATAATATTACAATCTATTGTCCAATTTAATTAAGGGAAAATTAAATTAGACACATTTCCATTTTATTAAATAAATTGGCTTTCCCACTAATGTATCGCTAGGACCTGTGATACCACAATAGTGTGTGTGTTGCATTTTCTTGTTGACTTTCAACAATGGTTACCATGTGAGGCTTTTGATTTAATTATCATTAATTAAATTAAAATTAAACTGTAAACTTATCTCGTAACAACTTGTAATATTTAACTAAGTGTGATAGACTTAGTTAGCTCAAGGATTTCGAGTTTAGGGTCAAAGGATAGGCATGTACATTGATTCTGTTATTTACAGGGTCCAGTTGCAGTTAATGCACTAGTGTGGTGTGAGTGTGATCAGTTAAGTCACATTAATTGAGTTAAAATTAATTTAACTAGTTCTAACTGATTGATGAGCTAGTGGAAGATCAAGTGAATTAAAATATATTTAATTCACAAGTAGTGATCTACTAAGTTACTGATGATTCACTATTAATAGTTGCATGCATGTCAATTATGATGGAGACCCAGTTGAGACAAAGGTTAAAGACAAGTAAACTATTAGTTGTATTTTTGGAAAACTATGATAGAGGGGTTTTGAGCAGGTGATTTCCACAAGAACATCTTGTGTTGTGTGATTGATAATTTCCTTTCTCTTACTTGCATGTGATTGAGCGATCGTGTTTCACATTCCGCAAATATTGTAGAAGGATTCAGTGTCTTGCTTTAGTAAATTGCATGATCGGATTGAGTCCATTGATATAATTTATACATGGTATTATAATTTTGTTAGAGATTTTCTACATGGTATCAGAGCACCAGGAATCACAATAGTGGAGAATAAATTGAGTTTTTGTTGAAAAATATTCAAATTTTCAGATACTTTCTTTGGATTTATAAGCAGATCAAGATGTCTTTCAATGGCTTGAGACTCTAATATGCACTCAAGGGCAGTTTGAATTATATTGCATGGAAGGACAGGATGGAGGCAATGTTTGAGGATAGTGGGTTGAAGGAATTCAAAGATAATGATATTCCCAAGCCCGCAGCAGCAGATGCCAAACTTCTTAATGCATGGAAGAAGAAGGTAGCAAAGGTGAGTAGGATATTGTTGGAGGGAGTATGAGATCATATTGTCTCGAGTATCCATGGGAAGGAAACTCCATATGCTATGTGGAAGGCCTTAACAGATTTGTTTCAAAACAACAATGAAAAAAGGAAGTTGGCACTGAAGGACAAGCTTACGGTACCAACATACTTGGCGAAGTTCACTCAATCTCGAAATGAGATTGGAAGTTTTGGTGTGACCATAGTCGATGATGACTTGGTGAGCCTAGCACTTCTAGGCCTTCCCAAGAGATGGCATAGTTACCAAGACTCTATGAACGGGAGGGATAACTTACCATATTGGGAGCGACTATGGTCAGATTCGATAATAGAAGAGATAAGGCGAAGCACATGAGACGAGACCTCCAGCACAAAAAAATAATAAGATTGGGCATTAGTGGGAAAAAAAAAGAAGGCAAAGGGAAATAAATCCCAACGCGAAGAGGGCAAGAGAGAATTTTCCAAGATCAGATGTTTTCACTGTCACGAGCATGGCCACTATGCTTCGAATTGTCCACAGAAGAAGGCAAGCAAGAAGGAGCCTGCAGTTGCAGTGGGTGAAGCATTGGATTCACAGTTCGATCTTGATTTTACTCTCATTGCATGCATGGCCAGCACTGCAATGGGATGCATGTGGTATCTAGACCGTGGTTCTTCATTCCATATGACGAGGAATAGAGATCTATTTAGTGACTAGGAGGAGAAGGTCCTCTAGCAGAACATAGATTTTGGAGATAACGGGAGGTATAGCACGACCGACATAGGTACTGTTACCTTTCAGAGGGAGTCTGGCTCCCCTCTTAGACTAGCAGATGTTTTCTATGTTCCAGGCCTAAGGAAGAATCTTATCTCCGTAGTAGTACTAAAAGACCGTGGTTATGAGGTGATGTTTAGAAAAGGAAAGGTGTTCCTTAAACACATAGCCACAGGACAGGTGAAGAAGATCGGTTCAAGAGTCAAGAACCTATATGCTCTCGAGGTTGAGGATGCGTGCAAAGATTTGAGGAGAAAAGCAGTGGTTAATGACTTGGTGGTTGAGAGGGAGAAATTATCTCTCAACATGCAGCCTCAGAAGCAGTCTCTGAAGGTTGTTGAGCAACCACAATTAGAGAAGTAGAGAGGAGACTGAGTGGAAGAGTCCACTCAAGCAGAGAACTCTTGGAGGGGGAAATTTCAAGCCATATGGGCAAAGAGAGTACATGCGCATATACCTCTAGGTGTGAGCTGGGGTGATGTGTAGATGTAATCCCAAGAAGAAATTTGGGCAGGGTCCATTGAGATGGCGTGTCTCATGGATCGAACATAGCTATGAGGAGCCCATAGTAAAATAGTAGTAGGAAGGATCAATTAGATTGATGCAGTCAGATGTCAGGAGGATAAAAATCAGAGTGACAGGTGTCAAATAGTGGAGCGCAAATCAGAGTTGGTAGCAATGCAAAGTGGATGGATGCAGAGGTTAGAAGTAGCGCAGGGAGTCTAGTAGACATGTGCAATAGCTAGCAGCAGTCAGAATATTTTGATGACAGATGCATTATATTGATTTAGTTGTTTGGAGGCTATTCAGTTTCACGAGAGTTGCATGCGCGAACAACACTAGAGAAGTGTTGCATGCAGAACATTCCAAAGGTACTGGATTTGGACAGATTGATTCCTTTCTTGTTGAGAGGGAGTTTTGAAATTTGTAACAAGAAACAGTGAAATTGGCATCCCGAAACAAAATCTAGAAAATGGCACCCAGAAATGGTTACCATGTGAGGCTTTTGATTTAATTATCCTTACTTAAATTAAACGTAAATTTTAATGTTATCTCATAACAACTTGTAATAGTTAACTAAGTGTGATAGACTTAGTTAGCTCAATAATTTTGAGTTGAGGGTCAAAGGATAGGCATGTAGAGTCATTATATTATTTACAGGGTCTAGTTGCAGTTAATGCACTAGTGTGGTGTGAGTGTGGGTAATTGAGTTAAAATCAGTTTAACTAGTTCTAACTTATTGATGAGCTAGTGGAAGATCAAGTGAATTAAAATATATTTAATTCACAAGTAGTGATCTACCAAGTAACTGATGATTCACTATTAATAGATGCATGCATGTCAATTCTGATGGAGACCCAGTTGAGACAAAGGTTAAAGACAAGTAAACTATCAGTTGTATTTTTGGTGAAGTACCCAAGTGTAGTTATAAAGTCAGAGGAAGGATCCATAGAGATTGTGCAGTCAAGGAAGGTTGGTTATCCTATTTCATAGGAATTAATTTCCTAGGGATTGCGTGGGCAAGGTTGGGCTAAGGAGGGGTTGAGAATTTCTAAGTGTTGGTCAATTTTGCCTAAGAATTGCTAGACATCTTTGAGCAGGATCAGAGTGAGACGATTCGTAGAGTGAAAGATTTTCTCAGTGTGAGAAAGCATTGTATTGTTTCATGATTCTTTCACTATGTACAATATATGATAGAGGGGATTTGAGCAGGTGCTTTCCCCAATAACATCTTGTGTTGTGTGATTGATAATTTCCTTTCTCTTACTTGCATGTGATTGAGTGATCGTGTTCTATATTCCACAAATATTGTATAAGGATTCATTATCTTGCTTTAGTACATTGCATGATCGGATTGAGTCCATTGATATAATTTCTACATGGTATTATAGTTGTGTTAGAGATTTTCTACAAGTTGTTTCATACCCTTTGTAGGGGAAAACCTCTCTTCTGTTATAGTCATGGGGGTTACAATATGATGTCAAAAGTAACTTAGGTGACTCATGGGTGAAACAAGCATCTGTCATGAGTTGGCAAGGACCATGAACCATGCTCAAGCCTTAAAGTGGAGAAATCAAGCCTTAAAGCATCAAAACAAGCATGATCAAGCATAACTCAAGGAGTCATCGACCTTCGACATGAATGTACGAAACATTTTGTGTTTAAAAAAAAAATGAAATCCTAAATTGGATGTGCAAGTGTTTAAGTTGTTTTTCATGAATTTTAATGAGTGATTTAGACAGAGACTCATTTAAACAATTTTCTTAGTTACGACACTTATTGCTCGAAAATGAGATTTTTATAAACACAAAAAAAGAGAAAAGTTGCAATAGCTGCATTCTCTAATGAAACATTGTTAGTATATATTTCATAAACATTTTTTTGGGTGTTATAGAGGTAAAATAGTAAGCCATATTGCTTACAAGATTTTTCTTCTATGAATAATTACTTGTAAATAATAAATAAAATGTACAGTAATAGATAATAAGTATCTACCTCTTATGCAAAAAGTAATGGATAGTGGAAGCTATTGTTACTAAGAAAAAATAAATTCTAAGATATTTAAAAAAAGATATAGGCTATAAATAAATACAAATAATAATTTCATAATAATATGAACTTATGAAAAATTAACATCTGGAAAATTTGTAAACATTGTGCAACTCTACAAAAGATTAATCCTTATGAAACTTAACCTTGAACTGAATGACTTTTGACCTTTCTTTCATAGGTCTTATTGGTGTTGTTGTAAGTTTTTGAAAGACCTTTTACTTACATTTTTGTCCAGTACTATTGGTCTTGTAAGTTTTTGAAAGGCCCATTACTTACATTTTTGTCTCTTCTCTTTAAGTAGTACTTAAGAATTATTAATGGTCTTTTTGTAAGTTTTTGAAGGGCCCTTTATTTACGACGTTGTAAGTTTTTGAAAGGGGTTATTTAATCAATTTTTTGCTAAATCTTGTATGTGTTAGAATATATGTTCTTTTTAAGATTTCCAATAGCTTCAGAAACCTTCGTAAAAAATAAATAAATAAATTTAAAAAAAAAGGATTGAACTGAACGAATTCATCTTTATGGCATTTTTCTAGCAATTAATCATAATAGCTTCTTCATAATATTTTGTGAGATCATTATTTTTATCTACAACTAGATTAAGAATTTATACATATCAAACTTTATTTTGGATTTAAGTTTATATATTTAGAATTTTATTTATAAAAATGTTATAAAATAAAATATTTATAAATTATTTTGATTTGGAAATGAGTTATGGTTTTTTGGCAAGTGATATTAATACGTCACAGTACTAACCCATGGTATTGTAACAAAGGCTATTTACAAGTTAATAATATCCATAGTAAAATGGAGATACATATCCATGGTTAATAATCTTGTTATATTGTATAAAATTAAAATAAAATAAAATATTTTGATTTTGAAATTACTTATGGTTTTTGGGCATGTGGTATTGATAAACCATATTATTGAGCCATGATATTGTAACAATGCCTAAATTTATATTTAACTTTTTTTTTAAATAATTTTTTTATTTTTATTTTTAAAAAGATTATATAATTTGTTTAATTGTAATGTACTCATCAATTATAAATTTTGATTATTTTTTTTTATCATTGATTATTTTTTTATCAATTATACATTTTGATTATTTTTTTAATTAGAGTGTAGATATTTCATTTTATTTACAAATTAAATTTATTACTTAAAAAAAAATCATAAGTGGTAGACATAATAAGTTTTCTAGAATTCACATCATTTTAATATTATCCTTTTTCAAAGAAGCTTTTCTCATTTTGATAACAATTAAAAAAATTAAAATATATTCATACTATTAAGAATTTTAAAATATATATGTTTATATTAATTAAAACATATAAATATATTTAAAATATATATGTTTATATTAATTAAAAAATTTAAAATATATTTATATGTTTGGAATTTTAAAATGTCATGGAAAATTTTATTATATTAAAAGAAATTAATGAAATTAAAAAAATAAAATAAAATAAAATAAAATATATTAATTTTTTTGCTCAAAGCAAAATAAAATTAAAATTATTAACAAAGAAATAAATTTATGTAATGCCTTCCCAAGGTCACTTCAAAAAATCAAAAGCAAATTAAACATTATAGGGTGTTTTAATGCTTCACTCACAAATCTAACCCCTTATAAAAAAAAAATATGTGAACCCATGCCTTGGAAGATAAAAGAGGTCAGGCTTTCTTTGTAGTGATATTTATATTGGAAGGTGTGTACATCACCAATAAATTTAATTCGGTAACTTGCGTTATAATTTTCATAGTCGAACATAATACTTTCATCCGTCCCACTCAACGAGAAACATGATCCCATCTTTTGTAATGCACTTCGTCAAAGCATCCAAATTAATGAGAAAAATTATTTGAAAATAGTGTATTTATATAAATAAATAATCAAAAGTTATAATGTCGTATTAACAGTTTAATAATCGCTCCAGTTTATATTTTTTTAATATATTTTTTATATTTGACCATTATAAATTAAACTCTATAATCAATAATTCAAATGGTTTAATTTTTAAAAATATTTTCAAATGGTTTAATTTTTAAAAATATTTTTAATTTTCAGAAAATTATTTTAATAGGGTAATTTTTATATATTTTATAAAACAAATGTGAGTGGAGACACTATCATATAATGATAAAAAGGAGGTCATTAATTTTGATGCTAAAGTCACTTTTTATTCCACTCACCACTGCACATCACTAGACAGCGTTTTGATATTCATATTTGTGGAGCTTTTCTGCAGTATATGTCAGCTCGCGAATAAGTATAATAAGTATAAGATTGAATAGATAACATATATTGCTCGAGTGTATTAATGGAATTATAACTTTACAAATATTGGTTATTTTCATTTATTTAACTGTGTGAAATTTCAAATTTATCAGGTGATAATTTTGTTAGAAAATTTTAAAAATTTTGATTATTACTATCAAGTTTTTGAAGTTTGAGTGCCTGAAATCTTTTTAATCTATTTTTATTTTTTTTAAAGACAATTTAAACACTTCCAAAATTAATATTTTAGTGAAAATTTCAAAGTCTCAAGCAAAAGTATTCTCACTTTATTAAATAATGCCAATAAAAGTAAAGTGACAATAATACTGAGATTAGAAAAAAAAAGGGGAGGGAGAACCTTGGGTTTTGGTTGCAAGGAGGATGACACTCGGTTCAATTTAATTGACTTTTGAGAAGAGTGTATTTGGGTTGTATAGATTCTAGAGGATAACAATGCTTATATTGTTGTCAATTTGATTGATTTTTACATGGCTATCATTTCGGTATTGCAGTCTCTAAAATATATAATTATATAGTTAGGTATACTAAATATATAATTGTGTTAAGTTTGTGAGATATCTATTTAGTATATTTAGTATTTATATAGATAACTTTAAAATCACTATACAATATTTTTTTCATCAATTTTGCTATTTTTATTTTTATTTTTATTTTTAGCCATTCTTTTTGGCTTTTTTGGGTTTTTATTTACTTTTTAATGATTCTAATTTTATTCTTAAGGCTTATTTTTTTTTAATTACTTTTCTATTTCCTTCTCTTCTTACAATTCTTTTTACTTGGCATTGGATTATAATTGAAATTTTTTGTAAATGAGATATATGGACAAAAATATAATACTATCCTTTTTGTAGGGATCACATTTAATTTTGGATTTATACATCATTTTTAATAAATGAAAAATTGTTGCTAAGAAGAACTAATTTTGAAAAAGGTCAAATGCTTGACTTGGTAAATGTGACTTGTTGTGAAACCAAACAAAGCTTCAAAGCTATTCACTAGTAAAATTTTGGGATTAAATGTAGAACAATAGATCACCTTTTTCACACACTTCAATTCAATGCCCAAATGGTTAACATATTTTGGGAAGATCTTGTAAAGAGAGATTATTGCATGTGGGACTAGATTACTTAGAAAATAGGTATGTTGATTTTGAAACTATTGCACAAATTGCATACCTTCAACTAGTTTGCAAATTTCTTATCCTTGGATTACAAAAAATATTAATTAAATCTTTTATAACCTTCAAATGAAATTTATAACCTATCTAAAATGAATATACACTTTTCATGATGGTAACTCCAATGACATGCAATAAAAAAATACTATTGAACAATGTTTTTGAATCATTATAGGAACATTTCAAAATTTAAGGATAAATTACCCACACAAATTATAGGACTTTAATCATTTTAATATAATTTTAGTCTCTAATAATCTTTTATAAAATAATTTTTGGCTTTTCATAAAAATGTTTGGCAACTTTGGACATATTTTTTTATCCAACATACTTATTACCATTCTTGAAATATTATAATTTTCCACTTGCCAAATATGTCAATCCATAGTAGCCAATTGATGTTTAAAAACATTTGAATGGTGGTTATAATGAAAGGCATAAAACCATATTTTAGATGTTAGCTACAAGGAAATGAATTGAATCGATATATTCAATTATATGACACTCATTATATCTATGTGTGTTCTCCTCTATTGGGTGTTCTCAATTGTGGCATCCCTTGAATTTTATTCATGATTTATGCATAAGAAACAAATTTGAGTTATTTTAATGACTTGGTTTGATGAAATTTATTTTTTCAAATACTTAGGGTGTAATGGTTTCATGTGACTTCAATTTGTTCCAAGAATCACCATGTCTATGTATCTTTCACTTCATAAAAAAAATTCTCCAATCCAAGATACCCTCTTGGATTGGGCCTCTTTTAGAGGGAGAATAAGGCATCACCTCAGATCATGACACTCTAACCAATTACATAGGAACCATCCTAAAAGAAAACATCGCAAATCATACTTTGGATAGATTTTCCATAGATTTTCCGAAATGTGGGTCAAACCACACCAAAAGTCAAAGAAGTGCTCATAGTGTCAGAGATTCCTTTAGACAACAATCTAAAGTAGATTTAGCAGAACTATTATTGTGGAGGAAAAACCTCTCCATTAGTTGAAATGCATATTAAGGCTTGGGAAAATAGTATCATAGGACAATGTGTTCCACATCTTAGAAAATGTATTCTAGAAAACTATGGGTTTTCCTTGCATATTTTGTACAATTAATTTCATTTTCATGAGCCACTAAGGATGATCTGAAATAAAGAAGACCATCATATGCCTTTCATCCATGACTTTTGTTGATGTAGATGCTCAATTTTTTAAATTGGTGTCTCAAGAGCTTCATATTCAACTTCAATTATGTATGGGTCCACAACACTTTGATTTATACCTAATGTTTTCCACCAGTGCAGCAACCAATTGGGAAGTTGTCCTAGTAATGGTGTGTTTATTACGCCCATTTTGATAAGTGTGGTATAAGTTTTCCTTGGATTACCTTTGCATAATAAATCCCACCACATATTTTTATACCGATTGTAGTTATAATCAAAACTCGGGAATTTAAGAATGGGATTTTTCCCTGGCCATATGGTCATTATGGATTCTTGGATGGTCTAAGCTATAATACCGATGTACTAGTCCTTCTCCATTGTTCATTTATTTCCATATGAGATGGATATTGTAGAATATGGTTCGTAAATGATTTTATTCCTGAACTCTTTTTTCAATTGTTCTTTTATAGACCATATCTAGTATGGTTGATGTAGATGGAGGTCTTATACTAATTTCAGCTACTAGGTGGACGAGTGCACTATTGTGTTGTAGATTTATATCCAATACTTGTGCACTTCAGAGTTGCCATGTGGGCTTCCATTCTGCTTTATATCTTTTCCATGCCATATTGTCAAGAAATTTTCCTACTTGTTCTTAGGCATTGGTCCATTCTATAACAATATCCATGCAGTAATTTTGTTCTTGCTCAATTGAAAATTCTTCTCACTCGCTTGATTTTGATTTTTTCCATGCTTACTTGATTTTGGAACACACTAGCTTGAAAAGAAAATTTTTCCCATTCGCTTTATCTTCATTTTGGCATTAGTATTACACTAACACAAAATTAAAATAACACATTATTGAATGAAAAAAGTTATCAACATGTGATAAATTAACTATATTTAATATGTTTATAACACAGAGTACTATGTTTAATATGTTTATCACATTTACTTTATGTGAAAAGTATAGAATTGTAATTTTGAAATTAATTTCTTTTAAACATGTTTTATCTTTTATTTAATTTTTTAAATAAATATAATTTTTTGTTTTTTTTTATAAAATTATAAGAAAACTATTTATACATTATTTTTGTCAAAATTTAAATTATATATTTTAGTACTTATCTATCATACTACATTCAAAAGCTAAGAAGGATCACTAAGCATCTTTAAGTTTAAAGGACTTCGGTTAAGAAATTTATTTTATTACTATTTTTTATATAATATAAAATTTTGTTTTATTTATTAAAAATAAATTTAAAAAAAAGGTTAATACTTTTAAAATAATTAAATTTTAATTTTTTTTAAATGAAAAAAGTATTATGGAAAATAATTTTCATTTTCAGATCAGTTATAATACTATAAATACCCCTTAACATTAACATGTTAAAAAGTCAAAAGATATTAATTTTCTTTAAGTATTTAATAAATCAAAAGAATAATATTTTTCAATTAAAACTTTTAAAAAACCTATTTGATAAATAAATAAAATAAATAAAAATAAAAAACCATTTTTTTTTGAAAGCTCAAAACATTACAAGATTTGACCTTTTGTATCAAAAACCTATAACTAAAATAACAATATAATTAACTACACAAATTATATTTATTCACAAAATTATCAATATATTATTACAATGTCAGAACATTTATCGATATATTATTACAATGTGAAAACATTATGATATAAGACGATAATGAGAAATAAAAGGATAGAATGGTAATGAAAAAATAACACAATATTTACGGTTATATTTTTTCGTTGATCTCAAAAAAACTATATGGAAATGGATATAGATTTTCGGTTTAAACTCATATCGGTGTAGCTCATATCACTTCTTTGAGGTCCGATGACATCCATGGCGAATTCGTTCGCCACCAAAATGTCCTTCGATAGTTGAGCACATGAACACAGCAGTTGCAAAAAATTGGGTTGAGTGGTCATATAAATTCAAATTTCAAATTTATAGTGGTTTTATCAAATTCAAATGAGTGTGCTTTCCATCAATGCATACATGGTATTGTATACCATGGTATACCATGGTATTCCTACTCTATGGTGGCATCTAGAAATTCCTCTCACATCGTTATCGGAGGATTGTCACGTCTCCCACGGGCATCTGTAAATTGGCTATGGCCATATATGTGAAACTGCCACCATAGAGGCATTAAATGTCTTATGATAGGTTAGGTATTTACTGCCTTAGGCAGTGTTCACTTTCATTTCATTTATTTGGTTGTGTGTTTTTAGGTAACCAATATTTTTACAACTATAGTTCTATTAATGCACTCGTAATATATGACACTAATTAGGTTTTATATTTGTTAAAATTTAATAGGTGGTACATACTGCCTCCTGTATTAATAGGGTTATAGTTCTAGAAATATTGACTTATCCTTAACTTGTTAAGCAAGAAAAATTAAGTC
The DNA here is from genome assembly GCA_034641835.2 of Pinus albicaulis. Classification (NCBI taxonomy): domain Eukaryota; kingdom Viridiplantae; phylum Streptophyta; class Pinopsida; order Pinales; family Pinaceae; genus Pinus; species Pinus albicaulis. The sequence continues at coordinate 1,279,887,430 of CM076570.1, read as the reverse complement.
ACAATAATACACAATTGATGCGACTTTTTGGATTTTCCGGTGGATTTTTTTACCAGAATCTGGTCAAAAAAATTGAGGTGAAATCTTTATTTGTGTTATTTAAACTGGTTGTTTGACTACATATATGCATTCAGCACCTTGAAAAACCCCTAGGGCACTTCTATTGTGCAAATTTTACCCATTAAGCTCGTGATTTCAATGAATTCCTGCTGGATTTTGAACAAATTAGATCAGAAAAATAAATCGGAAATTTTTTCAAAAAGTATCATTAAAAATAAATCGATTAAAAAGTTGTAATCTAACCAGCCTGCAAATTTTCCTTGAAAATCATGGAAATTCCTACAAAATATTGATAAAATTTGGCAGGAATTTCTGTAAATACAGATTAAAGTTGTCAAACTTCAAGATTTTGAGTGCTCCATAGGTTTTTGAAGGTGTTGAATCCATTTCCACCATCAAAAACATGATTCAAACAATGCTACTCCAAGACCGTTCTGGAAATTCCTCCGCCTAGATAAACAAAGCCCATCTAAAAAAAATAAAATAACTATTGATTGTAGAGAGCTCCTCCTAGGGAAATATTTATCATGTATATGAAACAACCTCCTTATGATCCTCTTAGCCTTCTACAATGAAATCTAATGAAATCTTCTTCTTCACAATCTTGTGAGGTACATAATGCATTGTAATAAGTTCAAATGTAATCATGAAACTTTCATTTGAATAGAGGAGCTAGGGTTTGCTGGCCGAAATCTTCCACCCTCGTCAATGGATTCCACCTAGGCTTGGACCTGTCATCCCTGCAACCACGAGGGGGGCTCGAGAAGAAGCAAGACATGTCAATCATGGAAGAAGACACACGTTGAGGGCGTGGGACTTCTGCAGCATCGCCTGGTATGGGGCATGGGATCAACATGCGGCTTGACAGATGGAGGCCACCGTCATACCTTCGGGATCGCGACGAAAGGATTTAATCGACCGGTGACTCCCCGCTTGCCCATTTTCCATTTTTATGTTTGCTCCTCTATATTTACCACAGACTGGTTAGGGTGGGTTTGTCCCTAATACCTTTTTGGGGCTTTTTTGTCATTTTACCAAATGGGTTTAACCCTGTCGCCGCTGAAGGTCTCTCACCGTCTTGGAAGGGAGGGAGGCTAGGGTTTGTTGTTGGTCGCCAAAGGAGGGTAGGTAAAATGGGGTTTTAGCCTCATTCTGAAGGGTAGTCTTGGTCGAGGTAGGGTTGGTGCCAGTGTTTGGTGTTGTTGACAAATAAAGAAGGGTGAAATGGTCAAAGGTTCGGATAGAGTGGAGATAGACCCCGAGCCAGAGGACATGCTGGCTATGTGGGGGAAGGAGATAACCGACCAGAACATTCTGGATTTCACTGGGCCAGCTGGGAAGGAAGCCTACATGTATGGAGGCTTGGGAATGGACTAGGGGATCGCTGAATCATTGGATAGATGCCTAGGGCTTCCCTACGAGGCAGTGAAGGTGAAGAAGCAGTTGTCAGTCACCTCAGCGGCATTTCTGGGTGCTCCTCTAGGGTCAAAGGAACAACATCGTGATTATAGGGGTTTGCAAAGGATCCAAGAGCTGCAGCACCCTTATCAAAAAACAGGAGGATTGGAGGATATTGTTTTTAGTTGCTCTAACAGTAGTGCATCTTGGAATTTTTTCGAAGGCTTACAATTGGGTTCAGGAAACTTCGGAAAAGGGTCACTGAGCGCGAAAGGGAATTTTGATCATGGCACAAGCCCTAATCCTCCTTTCGTGAGTGTGGGGGAGTATCGACTACAACACTTCCTCATGGAAATGAATCGGGTTCACATCACCGAAGCGATCTCGAAAGGTAGAAGCTCAAAGCTAACTGATCTACCTAGTGACAGACATTTGGTTGCAGATAAAAAGAATCCCCACAAGGTTGGAGGGTCGATGTCCTCATTGCAATGCACAAATGGGTAGAACATTTTTCCAGAAACTTCTCAGGGTCACGCGCCCCCTGTGGTGGTGAATGAGTTGGAAGGCCTTGTCGGTAGAGAAGTGCCGTTGAAAGATCTCTGAGACCCCGAGGAGGTCCTTCCTCCCTACTCCATGCCCTTTACTTCAGACAGCGCCAGGGATTCGGACGCCTCTCGTGGCCAAAGGAAAAAGACCAAAGGAGTCAGGTGGAAAGACAAAATCGCAAATCTAAGATTGGGGGTGGAAGTGAAGGTTGACGAAGTTATGAAGACTGTTGAACTAAATTTGGTAGGCAGAGAAAATGGGAAAAAACTCGCAGAAAGTTACATAAAATAATGGGCTATGAAAGCCTGGAAGATGGCCCCTGAACCTCGCTTCGAGGTTCTCAACCTCACAAATGGGTGGTTTATGGTGAAATTCAAAGAGGCAGAATCAGCGAATTGGGTCTTAAAACAGCAATGGTGCTTCGAGCGTACCCTGATTGTCTTCAAACCCTGGACACCCCTCTTCAATGCCCAAAGTGAGAAGGTGGCCGACCTTCCCATCTGGGTCAGATTACCGGGCCTTCCCCATTAGCTGTGGACACCGAACATTTTCATAGACATTGAGAATGAGATAGGGGTCTTCCTGGGGGTAGACATGTATTTCACTCAGACAGGGGAATTTGGTGTGGCTAGAATCCTGGTCCATCTCAATCCCTAAGAAGGTCTTTTTGAAGCCATTCAGTTACACTACAGAAACTGGTCTTGTTACACCATTTTTTGGTCATCTAACCTATTATTATTAGATGAACCCAAGTACACCATGTAAGACCAATTTTACCCTCAGTAAAATTGCTTTCACCATATAAAATAACTTATTTGTTTTTATTTCCTGGTCATATTTAACCCAAAACAAGGAACTTAATTAAATAAATCCTTATTTATTTAATTATTTCCTAAGAATAAGTTATTTAAATCATTATTTAAATAATATTCTTAGTTAAATTTGACTAAATCATCCATAAATAATTAAATAAACCATTATTTATTTAATTATATTCCCATCATTTCCCTTAAATGATAAATAAATCATTTATTTATTTATTATTTATAAATAAAGGAATTGACCCAAGTCAAAAATCCTTTTCCCTCCAACAAATATAATAAAATATTCCTAAAGGGTGCTTCTAGAATTCGATTAATAATATTTTATTCATGCACTGAGTTCTAGACCGCCCCAATATTTTGTTATAAATAGAAGGGTTTTCCCCATTCATTATTCACCTTCATTGCATTAGAGCACTCTGGATCTACTCTTGGTCACCATTTTTCCATTTTTGCTTTGTGAGCTCCCATTGAGTTCTATGTTTCTCTAGTTTTTCTACACCAATAAGAGAGAGGAATGTTAGATCTGAAACACTGAAGACTTTCAAGAACCCATCCCACTGAGGAGAACTGGAAAACACCTTTCTTGTTTTCCTCTCAGGTGCCCCATTCTTTAATATAATATAAAATTCTTTTAAATGCATTATTCTTGTCTTGTCTATTGGATTCATGGAGCCATATTATATTTTATCTGCTTAATGTCTTTTGTGCTTAGATCTGAATTTGTGCAGCAAACTTAAAGATATTTTGCAGCCATAATCAATGTTAGGGCTATTTGTTATGCGTAGCTAAAGTGATCTTTTACGACGAAAGATTCATACTAACAATTGGCGACTCCACACGGGTTTTCTTTTGCGACCGCTGTCGTTTTATATATTCCTGCATATCCAGCTGTTTTAGACCCTAGGGTTTCTCTTCCATTTTCTGTTTTTCCTATTTTTATGGTGCTTTTCACCCCTAAAACCCTCAAACAGTAAATTTTTTAACTTCCGTGTGTTTATGGCCTTATTGCGCAGGTGACAGACATCAGCCGCAGCTGAGACGACAACTTTTTCTGAAATCTGTTGCCGAGAGAGCCGGATCTGCAGGTCGCACTTATCGGCCCAAAAAGTGCGACCTGGCCTTGAGGTCACACTTTTCTGCCCCAAATCTGTGTCCTGGACTGCAAACAGGTCAGAACCTGCGACCTACACTTTTTTCTGCATTTTTCCAGCACTTTTTCTGGGTTTGTCTGACGCTTCTGTCAGGGTTTTCTAGCCTTTGTCTCCACCCGTTTAGACCTATTTCTGATCTGTTTTCACTCAAATAAGTGGGAATTTTGCCCCTTAGGGCTCTAGTACCCTCTACTTTTTGTGGGAGAGTTTTTTTTGTTTCAGACGTCTGAATTTCCAGGGCTTCAGCCTTTTTGCTTTCAGATCTGATACCTCATTTTCAGATCCCTTTAGATCAGCTCTTATCCCTTTCAAGTCACCTCATCTAGTTTTGTTTGGGTTCATTTCTCGGACTGCCTCCTTGTCCCTTCTCTTTTTAGCTGATCTCCTCCTTTTTAACAACAACCTTGCCTCTGCCTCTTTGCTGTTCTCTGCACCTCTTTTCAGCAGATTTCTCCTTTAGATCCTAGTCCCTCCTGACATTAGATCTATTGGCCTTCTTTTTGCGTGCTTGGCTTCGATTTTTCCCTCTTATAGACTAGTTTTGAGAGACCCACCTTCTTGGGTTAGATTGATGCATTGTTAGCTGTTATTTTTCTGTTCTTTCAGTCTTATTTACTGCATATTTCTTTTCAGCACACTTTTCCTTTTACTCTCAAAACATCTGGGTTTAAACAATCAAAATTAACGAACGCCACACACTGACCCTAAGTGAAGAAGCGCCTGGTTAACACCGCCTAGCAAAGACTTTAAAATCAATTGTCACTGCACCTCTCTGCCCTTGACCTCACTTGATTTTGTCCCCCCCCCTGCCCTTGTCGGTTTTTCTTCTTCCGGTCATCATTGCGCCCCCAAGGCGCCTCTCCCAGAGACTTCTTGGCCTTCACCCTCAGTTTCCGGTTGGTCGACTTCCTTCTTCCCGCCGTCATCGAGTAAGTCCTCCCCCGAGTATGCACTCCGACTCTTCCTCTAATTGTTCGGGTTCTCCCCCTGGTTCTCCCCCTGTCACTTTCACCATGTCTACTTTAGGGCCTGCTACCAGCAGCAACCCCAGTACTACTGTTGGGTCTGTTTCTAGTGGAACCACTACGGGACCTACCTCGACTGCCCCATTGCTCCCTTATATGGCCGGCCTTAGTCTCCCCGACTTCAATCAGCTGATCAATGATCCTATTCGCCACAATATTAGTTGGCCTGCTATGCCAACCAGGCTCCCCTCCGACATTCCCAAGTTCGAAGGCCTTGCTAGTGAAGATCCCTCCAACCATATCCGATCTTTCCATATGTGGTGTTCCTCCAATTCCATTACTGACGACTCCATTAGTCTTAGATTGTTCCAACGCACGCTTACCGGTGAAGCTTCCAAATGGTATGTTGAACAGACCACCTCCTCCCATACCACTTTTGCGACCATTGCCCAAGCCTTTTTATCTTACTTCCAGCTCCCTCTCCAATACGACACTGGTACCGAGCTTTTAACTTCTTTCCGTCAATCCTCTTCGACCCGCCTTTGGGCCCATGTCCATGAATGGCGGCGAAGAAGAAGCTTATGTCGCGCTCCTCCCTTTGAAGATCGAGTTTATATGGACTGGTTCCTTCGTTCTCTCTTACCTCCCATTGGCAAAGATGTCACCTCCCATTTCCCTCAAACCGAGGAAGCCGCCCTCCAAATAGCTTTGAAATATGACCTTATTTATGCTCAATCTGGTTATGTTTATACCGTCCTTCCTGACCTGCCCAAGCCCGGTGGCGCTAACACCTCGGGGGCATCGCATTCTGGCAATTGTATCATTGGAGCTCTTTCACATACCTCTGCTCAACCTCTTATGGGCCATGGTTTCCCTTCAGGAGGGACCAGCACCTCCAGCACTTTCACCCCTCCAGGTAGCATGTATTCCGGATACGGCATGCCTCCTCCTTTTGCCCCTACTCCTGCTTACCTCAATTCTGCCCATCCTAACCTTTATACTTACCCACAGCCTAGTATCCCATCTCCTCCAGCATTCAGACCTCCCACTCCTTTTCCTTATCCACCCCTGCAACCGCACCTACTACCCCCTCCAGGGCAAGTATTTGCACAGCAGGGGACACCTAATTTTCTTCCCTCTCAAAGAAAGAGAAAAGGCAACCAATCCGCTTCTGGTAATCGTGGACCCAATCCTTCCAGTATTGACTCTACCACTGCTAACCAGCCACAGGGCTCTCAGCCCAAGCCGGACATGCCACTTCGCACCAATAAGCCCTATTCGTGTTGCAGTGTTTATGGTCACTACACTCATGATTGTCCCTTATTATCACAAATACGGCCGATGTGGGAGTCTTAGGCCACCGTGCGGGGACAACACTCCTCTCCTCCTGTCCCTCCCACCCCAGCTACTTCTCAACCCGCTGTATTTACCGATCCTTTCCCTCAACAAGGATTCGTGGCCACTCAACCACCTCATGCCCCGGTAACCACTCAACCTTCCCCTTATGGTTCCTCTGATTATCAGATTCTCATGATGGCCTCTGACCCACCTCTCACCGTCGACCTCAACCTTCAAACTCGGTCCCATCAGTATTCCACACCTCCCGTTCCGTTTGTCCCTGAGTCTCCATCGTCAGGTCCTATAGAGCCTCTATCGACACCCAATGGTCCCTTGCAACTCCCTCCGCCCAAAGCCAAGGTTCATCCCAAGACTCCTAAGGGACCATTACACCGAAATGCTGCCTCTGGTCGGGTTGCCCATTCATACAGCATAGTAGATGATCGGGCACAATCTCCTGCTGCCATTTCAACACTGGAACTCCTCCAGTCATGTCCTTCTCAAAAGAGGGCTCTACTATCTACCGTGGGCACTGTAGATCCTACTGATGACCAATTGATCGTTTTCGACGCCCATCAGTCAAACCATCCCCCTCTTCCTCCTTCGGTTGCTTTCCAAATCCCAGTCAAAATCCACAATGCTAATGTTGCTCGGTGTATTATTGATGAGGGGGCATCTACCTGCGTAATGTCCGCTTCGGTTTGGAAACAACTCGGATCCCCTGAACTGACTCCTTCCACAATCACCCTTCGTGCGTGGGATGGCCATGCCTCCCAGCCCATCAGCCTATTCCGTAACTGTCCTATCACCCTTGCCGGCAAGACTGTTTCTGTCGATGTTGAAGTTATCGACGCCCCTCTTGACTACAACATCCTTTTGGGGTGTAGTTACACTTATGCCATGTCTATCGTCCCATCCGCAGTCCACCGCAAGATGTTCTTCCCTCATAATGGTAAGATTGTCACCATTGACCAGTTGACTTACCATGAACCAAAATCTCATACCTCCCCTGAGTCCACCATCTCTACTGTCACCAACAAGCAAACTGTTGACTCTTTGACCAGTGTTTCCCCCGGCGTCTACAAAGACTCCTCCTTGCTTGGAACCTTTTTGGACTCTCCTCCTGTCTCTGATCCTAGCTTGGTGAACGTTTGCATGATGCAATCATCTTGGGCTGACCTTACGGAGCCCACTTTGGCTAGTTAGCCACCTCAACCTCAACCAGCTCCTAGTCCTTCGCCCCCGCTAGCTAGCCTTCTTCCTTCTGAACCTTCTCCTACACACAGTCCCCCCACTCCTCGTTATCTTCCTGGGTTGATTCCACCCAATATCAACCCCCTTGGCACCATTCCTCCTGGCCATTTCCATGCTGGTCAGATCCCTTTCCTTGCTCCCCCTCCCGGAGCTTATTCGGTCCCTATTTTGGCCACCCTATCCCTCCCCAACCTGACCCTGGGTATGCCCGTCTGGTATCTTGACCCTCCAGCCACTACCCTGCCAGGTCAACCCAAACCATATATTACTTTAACCCCAGTTCAACCAATCCCCATGACTTCTCCCGCTACAACAGTACCTCAGTCACCTCAACAGGAACCACCTCCTGTTGCGGCCACTTCGGGTAAGCATGGCAATGCTCACAGGGGGGCATCAAAGGATAAGGCTACCCCAACAAACCCTGTCCCTCCTCGGCTTCCAAAACTTACCATCTAGTGTGCTTTGTGTGATGTTGTCGGTCATGCCACCCATACTTGTCACGAGTTGCCCCGCGTTAAACCCATGGTTAAAGTCGCGTTCCTTGAGTCTCCAATCCCTCAATCCTCTGTTGCTTCCTCGTCCGCAGCCAAGAACCCAAAGCCTCTTCGCACCAACAAACCTTGTGCTTTGTGTGGTGTCCATGGCCATTATTCTCACCATTTTCCTAACCTCACGCATTACTGAGCCTCTTTAGAGGTCATTCGCGAGTACGAGATGGAACAAAACCAATCCGCCTCTCCTATCCTCGCGCCATATGTGTCAGACCAACTCGAGGATCCACCTGCTACCATTGAAATTCCTCCTCCTGATGTTGAGATGTCGGAACCTGCTGCCCCCCTCCTATACCTATCATCATTCGTCCGACCCTCGGAGTACATTCCCTCTGAACCCACTCCATCTGTTTTTCTTGATTCTCCTTCAGCAACATTCTTGGGCTCTACATCCTTCAATCATCTTTTTACTTGTTCTTCTGTCATCCCTCGAGACGGTCCATATGTGAGCTTTTCTTCCCATGTTGATGATTTAGGTAGCTTTGCAGTCTCATGTGGTTTCCCTGACCTTTTCCCTCCCACCCATAACCATGATGATACCATCTGTATCTATCATATTCACCGCAACCCGAGCTCCAGCCCCCATACATCACCCTTTAGTCGGTCGGCGAGTCATAGCCACCCTATCCAGACTACTACCTCCCGTAGTTGTCATTTGCTGTCTACCCTTCCCTCACGCTGCCATCTTTGTTCTTACTCCTCCCATGTCTTATCTTGTGACACTATTGTGCAGGACCTTCCATCCACGCATTATATTGGCTATGCTGATGGGGCAAGTCGCTATTCCCAGAATCTAGCCTCGCCGGCTTGGACCATTTTTACCCCTTGTGACGATGCGCATGCGACCCTCTCTTTGCGTGATCATGAGTCAGGTAGCTTCGCCGTGTCAGGTGGTCTTTCTCCCACAAATCACCCCATCTCCTATCAAAATGATGACATTATGGAGAAAATCACCACCCCTGACTTTATCTATTCCCCCTTACATCGAACCCATGCGATCACACCACCTACACCTTGTGGCCATTACATTGAAACCCAATGTTTGAGTAAGGGGGCGCCCATATTTGAGAGACCAAGAGAAGCAATTCTCTACAAATCCCCTAGTATATCTGGTCATGCTGAATTTAGTATCTTTATTCTTCCACATTTAGAAGAACCTCTAAAGTCCCATATCACTTCAGATCACTCTAGGGATGATACCCCTTATTGTTCCTTCATCTTACATTAGCAACCCAGTCTTTTCGACCTTGTTGTTGACCAACCTATAGGTTTTCTAAGAGAGCATCAGTTCATTATCTTCAAATCCTCTGTTTGGGGTAGTGGCACCAGGTATGCCAACCCAGAAACTTAAAGTCCATTTGATTTATATATGTAGTACTAAAAGAGATTTGCAATCCTCCATTTCCTTTCTCAAATTGCATAACCATAACAAAAACAAATGGCGCACCATATCCTTACAATGTGTTTTAATTCCCCTTTTTTTCCTACATACATTTTGGCATGCACACAACATGCTTGGGGGCACCTATGCCCCTCAACCATAAAAATCCCAGATCTCAGCCAAAAACAGCACTGAAACCCCCTTTCTCTACCAGGCCGCACTTTTCAGGTCATTTCCTGGGACAGGTCGCAGTTTTCTGCCCAGTACCTGCTACCCAGGTCGCCGAACAGACCCCAAAAAGTGCGACCTGGCCTGTTCCTGAGCTCTGGGTGCCTTTTAGTCTTTGGTACTTTGATCCTTCACCAGGACACATTTTTTCCACGAAGAGTCTATTCACCTCTCCTACAAATCGAATTTCTTCACTTACCATACTTGTACTTGGGGCACCACTTTGTCTCCTTACTTGTCTTTGTTCGTGTTGATTTTCGTCATGAGATACCCTATTGTACTCATGTTTTTATGGTTCCCCATTGGACCTTTACTTTGTGGCAGCACCATCGAGTCGCCCTTGTTTAGAGCATCTGAGTTGAGTCATCATCAATCATGGAGTCTATTTCGCGTCCCTTTGTATCCCACTATAGTCCTCCATCCTTCATTGCTTTGGTCCCTCTCTCGTGTTGCACATTATGGCCTTTAGTACCATTGTCCCCTATCCCTCATCATAGTGTGTCAGTCGCTACCAAGCCATTCATGCCCTTTATGCTCTAACAAGGGAAGTCGTCCATCCGCTACTCAATATTCCTCATTTCATTATCATCATTAGTGTCTGTCTATTAGTCACTTTACTATTTTCTCCCGTGCCTTAGTTGAGATTCCCTTGTTGCCTCACCTATGGCGGACCTACTTCTGTCGACATCAACTCATTTACTCTAGAAGCCAAGTCTAGGGGGCAGTGTACCTTGGTTCGAGCTCTTTTCAGCATGATCGTGATCTATACACTTGATAGTCCAGTGATGCAGTAGCAGCTATTGGTGATTCTCGGGTATGTGTGAGATGTCTCAACCCTCATGAGGGGGTGGCCCTGAAGGTAGCCCCCCACATGCCCGGATGACTTCTTCATTTCAACCCTTGATGCAACTCCTCTCATTTGATGATATTGGCCTCAGCCGCTTGCAGCGCCTTTTCAATTTGCATGTCCCAGTCAGATGTTGCGAGCCCTTCCCCGTGTGTAGGGGGAATTTGGGTGTATTTGTATCTCATGTACTAAAATATTATTGTATAAGTCCTGGCGGTTATTCCAGGCATTGCATGTATGTGGGATTCATCATATTTATCTGGCTCATGTTTAGGCCAACACATGTTTCCTTATTGCGTTCTGTCGTTTTCCGGGCGCCTTATTCTTTGTACTTTGTCTCAGCGAGCATAGGTATGCCTCCCCCGCTACCTTTAGCACAGGTACCACTTCATAAACTAGAGACTTGTTGCACCTGTAAGTCTCGTCTCCTCAGGGTCTAGTCCTTTAGCACATTAGACTACCTTACATTCCTCTCTCTCACTTCCCTCTTGATGTCGTGTGATTGAGTTCTTACAACGTACTTAGGTCATAAAATTTGCTCCTAACACTCGTACGTTGGGGGGCAATCTGTTACACCATTTTTTGGTCATCTAACCTATTATTATTAGATGAACCCAAGTACACCATGTAAGACCAATTTTACCCTCAGTAAAATTGCTTTCACCATATAAAATAACTTATTTGTTTTTATTTCCTGGTCATATTTAACCCAAAACAAGGAACTTAATTAAATATATCCTTATTTATTTAATTATTTCCTAAGAATAAGTTATTTAAATCATTATTTAAATAATATTCTTAGTTAAATTTGACTAAATCATCCATGAATAATTAAATAAACCATTATTTATTTAATTATATTCCCATCATTTCCCTAAAATGATAAATAAAGCACTTATTTATTTATTATTTATAAATAAAGGAATTGACCCAAGTCAAAAATCCCTTTCCCTCCAACAAATATAATAAAATATTCCTAAAGGGTGCTTCTAGAATTCGATTAATAATATTTTATTCATGCACCAAGTTCTAGACCGCCCCAATATTTTGTTATAAATATAAGGGTTTTCCCCATTCATTATTCACCTTGATTGCATTAGATCACTCTGGATCTACTCTTGGTCACCATTTTTCCATTTTTGCTTTGTGAGCTCCCATTGAGTTCTATGTTTCTCTAGTTTTTCTACACCAATAAGAGAGAGGAATGTTAGATCTGAAACACTGAGAACTTTCAAGAACCCATCCCACTGAGGAGAACCGGAAAACACCTTTCTTGTTTTCATCTCAGGTGCCCCATTCTTTAATATAATATAAAATTCTTTTAAATACATTATTCTTGTCTTGTCTATTGGATTCATGGAGCCATATTATATTTTATTTTCTTAATGTCTTTTGTGCTTAGATTTGAATTTGTGCAGAAAACTTAAAGATATTTTGCAGCTATAATCGATGTTAGGGCTATTTGTTATGTGTAGCTAAAGTGATCTTTTACCTGATGGAAAAGATTCATACTAACATCCGGCGTGCGGGTTCTTCCTGAAAGTTGAGATCTCCCTCCCGATATTTCCTCCGTGAGATAAAGCACAAACGATTTTGTTTCTTCAATGATCTTCGTGAACCCCCAATGATCTATCACGCAGCCGAGATGATTCTGCCAGCGCCCTATCCTTCTTGCATCCCCGAGGGTGATATTACCCTTCGAGGGCGGCGGCGGGATGGGTGATGGTCTTTGGTTGGTCCGCTTTTTCCTTTCTTTTCCGTCAATTTCCTTCTGCATGGTCTCTGTATCTTCGGTGTTTTCGGCCAAAGGACAGCTTTCCAACTCCAATTATTCTTCGCGCCTCGCGGTGGAAGCTTGCTTCTCTAGTATAGCATTTGTAGCCTTCGACAGTAGCCGCTGCTCGGACAACGAACTGGTCTCCGTAGCGCGTAGTTGGCACACAGGCGTGAGTGTCCCGACGAGTCGTCCGTGGTTAGCGCGTCGGCTTGCCCCCGAAGAATGGCCATCGTCTCTGCCATTTTTATTTTTCCTCCCATCTACTCGCTTTGACGAGCGAGTCGTCCCAAGTCTCCGTCTCTTCTCTCTCGCTCGTGCTAATTCAGCCGAAATACCGAACATGGTGGGATTTCTGTATGCTCACCTATGCGTTTCGGTGGCGACGGCCTCCCTTCTACAATTTTTCAATCACATAGCTATCGCTGTGGTTGGAGTCTCCGGCTTCCTTTCGCTTTGATTGACTCCTGTGAGGCCACGCATGTTGATTCGACAGAGCACGGAATTTTCCTCGCTCATTTTTCGAGGTCGCGCCTCACCTCCGTGCATGCTTAGTCTCCAACTTCTTTGGCGTTGATGGTGAGCCTCATTACTTCATCTTTCAACATGTCACGACCACCGAAACGAGGTTGCATTTGTTAAGGGATGGTACCTTTCGGCCATGTCAGTGCATACTCTACAGCTCCCTATAACTAGTGGTACACCGCATTAGGATCCAAAGATGGCCTTAGCCATAGACAGTACCAGGTGTTATGTGTCCACATTCATGGAAGGCGAAACCCTGGTATGATATTTTTCCACGTAACCTTCCAAAATTTCAGACCTTTGTGCCTATCTCCACGTCATTTTGTTTTTTAGGCTCCTTTCAATTACAGCGCGCAGCATCATCTCCAATGGCCTCGACGAGACCTCGCAGTTGTCGAGAAGAGGTAATACTGTCTCTCGACGACTTTGAGCCCGCCTTTGCTTCCATTGAGGTTGCCGTATGGTATAAATGGCTCCAAGAAACTATTCTTCCTATGATGTACGCCGTCAGGCTGAGCATGTTTACTTGGTTTTCGCGAGAACTTGTTCCCGAGGGTCCCACTTCTTCTTCTTGGCCTTCTGTTGGCTTCTCCTCCTTCCCCCATGGCAGAGTATGAATGCATGTCTCCATCTGCGAAATCAAAGGCCAAGTTTCAAGGTCGCCCTCCACTCTTATAAACGGTCTCGAATCATGTGTATAAGGAGTAGACTTGCTCTCCTCCTACCGGCCAGAGATAATCCCTCGGGGATCATGGGGCCAAGTCTTCCCCTATCTTAAATCCATGCCTTACGCAACGGCTTCTCCAACAATAGGAAGGGCGTATCTTGAATTTACAATAAACGGGCCAATAGTGATAGGGAGTTTTCGAGGATGTAACCCTTCTGAAGCGTGGACAAAGTGGAGTTGATCGTGTGAGAGTCACCGAACATACTCCGAGCATACGCTGGGTCGGAAGTAGGAAAGCACGAGGCGGTGGTAAGGGAGCCTCGGCTCCATAGACGAACGATCGGTGGTGCACCACAGCGTGCAATCCCCGCGTGCTACGGGGTTTTGCCATTGTAGCCGCCTCTTCATTTCGAAAAACTCTAGGCGAGGGTGAGTCATGGATGATAAGTGTAGACAATAGGCATGTGAAATGCGTTTAGGAAACACCGGAATAACCCACCCCCATTTCGTAGCGTTGGCGTGTTGCGAAAGTTGTCGGTCGAAAGCTCGGCTTCGGGAGTTGAGAATTTACCTCGTATGCCCTATCTCAAACCCAAACCCTCGAAACTTGCTCCCGGCCTGTCTGATGTAAGAAGAAGGTAGAAGACGCCGAACAAAAGCAAAGTAGCCCAGAGTTTTCGAAAGCTCTCGATCGGGTGCGGAATGTTAGCGACCAAGCAGCCGTGTGATATACGTAACTACCGATTTAAGACGTAACCTAGCAAGAAATAAACACACATGCGCAGTGAAAAATTCCCCTAAAACCACCTACACACTAAAAGACCTCGCGATGAGGGCAAGGATGGGCTGCAATTTTTCTTTGAACGGACTCAACGGGAAAGCCTCTACAAAAGGAAGAGACGTGGCACCGGTCCCGGTGGTTATAGAGGAAATGAAGTCTTCTTTGTTGCTCCCATGGCGCTTTAGTGTCGTGGAGGTTAAAGCTCATTTCACCGAAACTAGTATAGCTAGCATTGGTGGGAAAGCGGAGGGGTTTGGCTCGATTGACAAGTCGAGAGAAAGAGAAAAAATCTTGTCCGAGCGTCGTAAACGTTGCCTCGACGTTCATCGTAGGCATCTGCGAGCGCAGCAACAAACTCAACCACCGAGCGCGTAATACGGTGATATAAACTCGATACGACCACCCGATGCTCGAGTCCCTATTCTCGACATGTCATCTAAAAAGCTCGGGTTTTACGCCGCTGGCGATGGGGAAAAGGGTATTGGGGATCACAAATTTCGCTTGGCGGGGTCAATGAAGGGCTTGAACCGGGAGGGCTTTACGGTTTCACGGACACAGGTGTCTCTGGTTCGGTTTTGCGTGCCTTTTTCCCATGAGCGCATGCGCCACTTTTAAAAACAAAAGGAAATCGTAGGATATGGAGGGGACGAAGGACCGTGCGCAGGGAAACGCGCTCGGGAAAAGCGACGTGAGGTACTGACGGCCGGCGGGCAGACTCAGCGCTCAGCTCCCACTTAGTTTTATCACCGTAGCTGGAAAACACACAGCATTTCAACTCAGCAGGGAATATGGGAGTCGAATGTTATCTAAGGCGAGAGTTTTGGAGGTAAAAGGCAGAGTGAAGTAAGCGGGGTGATTGTCGTAAGGACACCGGTGAAGGAGCATGCTGCGGATAGGGATTGGGTGCTAGCGAAAGTTGGTGAACACGCGCGGTTATTGTGCTTTAATACTGCACGAGCCTCGCATTCGGCTCACTCTATAGACTTACCTTACCTTTCGCTGCACAAACCACACGGTTCTTGAAACATATTCTTCGTAAAGGTCGGTTAGACACACGACATACGAGACCTCTGGGGCACTCGCACTTCACTACTGCCACATCACCCTCGCTTCGTGCTTTGGCTCGCTGCCACATCACCTTTACCTTGGGTCCACCCCGTGAGCACAAACACCATATTGGTCTCGCGTATGAGTCTCTTCGCCTTAGCTTCTTGACCCCCTCGAGACTCACATATGGGGAGTTCCCTCATGTGCGTATTATGAAAGTGGCGAGCCTTATAATAATTTCGTGCTTTGCGTCCTTTACACCATATCTTTGCCTTTTTGCATTACCTTTGCCCTTTTTGCTTGTGTTTGACCCCCTTTTTGGACATATGCCGTAAGAGTAGGCACGTGAATCGTCTTGTCATCGTTTCTCTTCAACCATCCTTTAAATGTTTCACGCATACCGTCACAACATTCGATACATGTCTATCGAGGGTTAATTCAAAAAATGACCGAGTGTTAATTAATGATCAACACCACACAAATTTTTTGTCTTTACTATCCGAAAATCGTCGAATAAAATAAAGCCAAAATCCGAGCTATTTAGGATTTCACATGGCCGAATTAAAAAGAAGGATACTTTTGTTACTCGTCGTTTGGCACCGATCACCATCCAAAGTAGCCAAACCCTCATTATAGAAAGGGTGCATGAAAGAATAATCAAGATGTTTTCGAGAGCATTCTAATGGGTTCCGGTGAGGCTACAATATTCCATTAGCACCGAGCCGGCTTTCGTGGCTTAAGCGAGCTAATGTGACAAGCATTAAGATTTTTTTTATTTTGTGTTCATTTGGTATCGATATATAAGCATAAAGCGTTACAAAAGTGTAAAGTGACTACAAAATGTTTTGACTTATGAAACAAAATTGTCATTTGCATAATGATTAACTTGTTAACATGTTTTTTGATATTGAAAAACGATGTTACAGTGTCATAACCTTTATCCTTAAAACATAATAATTTAGTGAAATATTTTTTTAGGGTTTTTAAATATCTTTTTTCAAATTTCATTACTTAAAAACAACGAAAAATGATTACAAATTATGATTGTATTTTATCTCAATGATAAAAGAAAGTTATTTTTTATTCTATTTAATACAATAAATATAGTGAAACTCTTAAAGATGTTTAATATTATATTATATATAATTTTTTCATAATTATTTTAAAATTTGGTAGGGAATTAAATTATTAATAGTATTTTGATTTTTTTGACCCGTCATTTTATTATAATTAAATATGTTGTATAATTATATCAAAGGGGTTGGGTTGATACTTTGTTCATTTCAGAGCTAATAGAAAAAGCCTAATATTTACTTGTCTCTTTTGAATTAAAATCTATCACGTGGAACAATGCGAAGTCCTGCAACACACACTCTCCACCACCATGTTCAAAACACAATGATTTACAAATGCTTCAACTATCTTGTGTTATTTGAATGCCTACCTAAGGAACCCTAGAAGAGGCCACCACTCCTTTATTTATCCAAGCATGACTCGGAACCCAACTAAAGAACTCTTCGAGGAAATGAATCTCTCATCGACCATCACGAGACCACCATAGAAGGTCTCAACACCTAACATTGGAGAGTTTGGTATGTATGTTTGCACTTTTATGGGCAATTACTAGTAATCTCCATGGTAAAGTGGGGGTGAATATTGATGGTTAAAAATATTCTTATGTAAGTATTAAGTTTTTATGTGCTTATTAATGAAATTTAAATGCGGTTACAAAATTATTACTTTAATTTATATGGTAAAATAGATCTTAATTTATAACTACTATTTATATCTTACATATTTTAATTTGATAGAGGATTTAGATATATGTCAAAGATAATTATAATTTTTGCTTTAGAATTAACTTTAAAAAATGTTATAAAATTAAATTCAAATAAAATATTTATAAAATACTTTAATTGTGAAATGAGAGATGATTTTTGGACATGTGGCATTAACGAGTCATGGTATTGGCCCATGGTTGTAACAAAGATTATTTACAAGCTAATAATATAGTGGGCGTGAATATGCACGATTAAAAATATTATGACATTGTAAGTTTATTGTAAATATTAAAGTTTTTATGTGCTTATTAATTAAATTAAGTATGGTTACCAAATCGGTATTTTTAACTTATAAGGTAAAATGAATCTTAACTTATAACTACTACCTATATATTTTATTGTGATATGTATATTATGCTTTTCTTTTATTGTAAAAGTTATTCATAATTTTATTAATACTTACAATATAAAAAATTGAATTTCATTATTTTTAACTTTTCATAGACACTACAACATCTCATGCTAGGTTATAAAATATTTTTAACCTTTTATTATTATTTAATTGAGTCGGGACATGTAAATGTTTACATACTTTCTTACATTACACATACACATCTCTCGTTATCATCGGGTTGTAGAGAGCATCTAAGAAATTAACTTGTAAATAGTCTTTGTTACAATATCATGGGCCAATGTCACGACTTATCAATACCACATACCCAAAACCATCTTTCCTTTCACAATCAAAATATTTTATAAATATTTTAATTGAATTGAATTTTATAATAATTTTTTTAATTGAATCTAAAAGAAAAAATATATAATTACAAAACCTCTATCACATTAAAATATATAAGATATAAATAGTAGCTATAAATTATGATCCATTTTTCCATATAAATTAAAAAACTAATGAAATTGTTTAACAAACACATAAAAGCTTAATACTTACAATATAATAACCATGGATATTCATCCTCACTTTGTCATGGATATTTTCACTTGTAAATAGGCATTGTTACAATACCATGGCTCATCAGCACACCACATGCCAAAAAATCATCAATTTTATTACATTTTTGTGGTGAGAGAAGAGGATATTGTAATTGTTAACTAATTCTTTGGGATTATGATTGTACATTAGTAATTAGTTTATACTTTTACTTTTACCTGCTTTACATATAT
This sequence comes from Pinus albicaulis, assembly GCA_034641835.2. Lineage (NCBI taxonomy): Eukaryota > Viridiplantae > Streptophyta > Pinopsida > Pinales > Pinaceae > Pinus > Pinus albicaulis. The sequence continues at coordinate 1,279,869,127 of CM076570.1, read as the reverse complement.
AAATATATACTTTCAACATGAATGAATCAATTTTCCCATTGTGGATTTTATTCACTGGTTTGTCTATAATGGTATCAAAGTATTAGTGAAATTATAAACCCCATGCTTAATAACTTTGTTTTTTGTTTGAGGCATTGCTTGAAATTTGTGGAGGAGAGCTATATTCCATAACATTTGAAGGTTTGAGACAAAAGAGGTCAACTGGAAATAGATCTGAAGCATCAATGAAGGTGGCATTTGTTTCCATGACTTGTGTGGTAAGCATGCAGCGTGTAGTCCTTTGAATTTTCCAAGCGTTACTGCCAGTAAAAAATCTCCAACCATCCTATTTTGAAACTTGTTACGTACATTGTGCATGTGTTCACAACTCCTTGAATTGGTGACGAGTGGGTGAGTACAAAGACACATTCATATATCGTGCCTAATTTTTTTTCAATGTTTCTGGTTTCTTTTTGCGAATAATTATCGTCTTGGAACCTTAAATCTAGAGCCTATGACTAATAACCAATCATGTTCAGAGAGCTTCAAGCCTTGACTCGTACTTGTGATTCTTTTTTGAGTTTACATGACCTCACATGACCACATTTGTTTACGGCGTACAAGGTCTATACAAGAGGTTGGTTTAGTTGAATTATACAAGTAATGAAATCGCGTTATATGTTCTTGGAAGGAAAGCACTCCCTTTTTTATTATGAAATGTTGTTTATATGATTGGTTTGGTAATTTCTTGGTTTCCCTGCTCTATTATTTGACTTTGGAAGTTGTTCAATTATATAAGTGTTTTCTTGATGATGCATTACCATTATTTAATGCTGATAGGCACCATTTTAAACCCGTTTTTGCGTCATTCGAACAACAACTCAAAGAGGACCCTGTGTCTCAATTTTCGTCCAAAATAAGGTTGTGTTTTGTTTCCAGTTTCAGTGACCGTATTGATATTTGAAGGTTTCGTAGCAACCGTGTAATCACTGTATTTTTGGTAAAAGGTAAAATTTGTAGATTTGGTCCTAGATTAGTCGAAGTAGAAGTGTGGTGTTTATTGTTGTGTGGAGTAGAAGTGTGGTGTTTATTGTTGTGTGGTATTTCCTTCTGAGAAATACACTTGCCTCCCAATCTCAGTTAGTGAAGAAAATGTTGGTCCATTGTCACAAGAGATCACACTAGCATGGAGAGAAATCCATCACGAAAATCTACTGCAAGAGATTGAAAAGTGATCCATGTTGACCAAAATTGTGTTGTATTCTCTGCGTTGAACCCCGAAATATGCAACATTGAAGTGAAACATAACATACTAACAACATCGAAGTGCTCTTGGCATTGAAACCTGGCATCAACTGTTTATCCCATAAGTTATTTGACAACAATTTATTTTTTTCATGAATAAATAAAATAGAAGAAAAAGGGCATAGTTATATTTTTGTTTTTATTTTTGACTTGAAATAAGCTTAAAATATATAAAAAGAGAAAAAGAAAAGGTTTGAACCTAGCTCTTTGCTGAGTTACTTTTGGAACCACCAATAAACTACTAAGCCACGTTTCTTATAAAAAGGAGAAAGGGACTTATATCTCTAGAGTATTGTGCATAGTTTGAAAGGATTTGTTTGAAGAGTGTGCTTTGTTGCAAACAATCATGACTTCATTGATTTCAATAATTGGTAGAAGAAATTTTAGAGGCCGAGACAATAATAATCAAGGTGATAGAAACAAGGTGAAAAAAAATGTCGGATGCTATAAATGTGGAGGAGTAGACCATACTTCTATCAATTGCATAACTCCTTGGGATAAGGTTAGTGAAAGAAGGAAACAATTTTGTGAGAAGAAAGAACAACCGGATAAAGCAAAATCATACGAGACTTCTCATTATATTGATGCTCGTTGCAATTTCAACATTAATGATGTTTTTAGTACCGCATTTTCTTCATGGAAAGACAATTGGATTTAGGATTTAGGAGCTAGATGCCATATGAATTTTAGGAGAATTTTTTGGAAACATTCGGTGACTAAGTTGATGGAGTAGTATATTTTTTCGAAAAATCTCAAGTTAAGCCTTTTGGAATTGGATCATTTTTTTAGAAAGATACAACTTGGAGATTATGTTCTACAGAGATGTCCTTATATTCCATAATTTCAAAGAAATTTAATGTCCCTTGTGCGTATTTGACACTAACGCATTCCATAAATATCTTTGATGGCATCATTGAGATATGTAGAGAATTTGATCATGCGTGTCATTATGATTCGGTGTTTAAGACGATATAATTTTGAACTCGAATGGTATATCAACTACTATAAATTGTCACGATAGTTCTTCTCTTTTAGCACAACAAAGTGGTATTCTATCTTTCAATTTATTATGGCATGCTCCTTTGGTCACATTAACCATGAGAGTGTTAGAATTATGAGACATCAAGGTATAAAAGGATTGCCTACAATTCCAGGAAATATTACACCATGTGACACTTTTATTTTGGGGAAACATTCTAAGCATCCTTTTCATAGTTCTTTTTCTAAAGCTTCAAGAAAATTAGGTCTCATACATTCAAATTTATGTTGTCACGCATGCTCATTGTAATTGCCAATGCCAAAAATTGTTGAAATTTATTGATGACTACTCGAGAATGTGTTGGGTGTATTTGTTGAAAGACAAGTCACAAGTGTTTTTGAAGTTTTTAAAACTTTTCATTTAATGATAAAAAAATAAACTCAACATAATATGGGCATTCTTAGACTCGATAACTTGACGAATATACTTCTCATGCTTTTGAACAATATTTAAAGGACAATGGCATCAAACATTAGACTACAATACCTTAAAATCCGCTAACGATGAATGGTGTTGCGGAGCGTATGAATATGACATTGATTAATAGGGTTAGATCCATGATGTTTTTAAGAATGTTAAGTTGATGTTTTGAAAAGCGATTGCTTTTTGCAACCCTATATTCGCAATCGTTATCTTTATTTTTTCATTAGTAATAAGTATCCTTATGAAATGTGGTAAAATCGTCTTATTGATGTTCAATAATTTAGAGTCTTTGGTTCTCTATGCTATACATTGATTCTAAACATCAACACAACAAGTTGGGTGTTAGGAGTCACAAATGTATTTTCTTGGGATAGTGCACTGCTTCGAGCTTACGGGTTGTATGATAAGGAGAACAAGAAATGTATTCTTTCCAAAGATGTTATTTTTCTTGAATATGATAAATACAATTCTATTATTGATAGACAACGCGACTCATTTGGATAAATTCACACTCAAACTTTGGGTTATATTTGAATATGATAGTGATGTACCACATACTAAGAGTGGGGGTTCCCATTATGGATCGGTACCGTGGTTACTGCTATCTTTCACTCATGAGAATTTTATTGATGAAGAAAATTTGGATGATAGTAATGTTTACTGTAGGATCATAAATTACTCTTAAAGAACTGTTCTTGAGGCCTTTTTCAATATAAAAAACCATCACTTGAACAACCTTTTACGAAGATCCACACATGTTCGGAGATTCCCAAGCAAGTATGATGAATTTGAAATAGGAAGTGATTCAAGTTCGAGTGTAACTTTACTCATGAATGTGAATTTAATCATTCTACAATTAGTGAACCTAGTTGTTTTGATGAAGCGTGCTAATTATGATGAGTGGAAGGATGTGATGAAAAAAGAGTATGATGCACTTATTAAGAATGGAACTTGGAGGTTAGTGGATCTTCCTACTCGTTGTCAAACGTATTGGTTGCAAATGGGTGTATAAAATCAAGTACAAGGTAGATGGTTCACTTGATCAATACAAGGCAAGGCTTGTAGCAAAAGGCTAATCTTAGAAGGAAGGTATTAACTACACGGAGACATTTTATCCTACTAAAAAATAGGGTACAATTAGAACTTTGTTTTCTCCTCGCAATTTAGAATAGTTGGAAGATACACCATATGGATGTAAAAATAACCTTTTTGAATGGAAATTTGAAGGAGGATGTTTATATGTTTTAGCTTGAAGATTTTGTTGTTAAAGGTAAAGAAAAAAAAGGTATGTAAGTTGGTGAAGGCTTTGTATGGATTGAAACATGCATCTCGTGCATGGTATGAGAAAAATTAGCTGAACACATTCTCAAGTTGAATTATAAGTTATTTGATTTGGATGATGATAATTATTTTGCTAAGAAGATTGGAAAGTCATTTGTACCTTTGGTTGTGTATGTAGATGATTTGATGATCACAATAAACAATGATGACTCTATAGTGTCCAGTTAAAAGAGAACTAATGAAATTTTTTGACATGAAAGATTTGGGTTTATTGCATTATTATTTAGGGATTGAAGTTGATGCGAAACCCAAATATATTTTTATTTCTCGGAAGAAGTATATTGGACAAATTTGGGATGCAATATTGTAACCATGTTGCTACTCCAATTAAGAAAAAATTAAAGCTTACTTCCACTAAAGGAAGTATGTTTGAAGATCCAACAAAGTACAAGAAAATTCTTGGAAGTTTGAATTTTCTAACTACGTCTACTCGACTTGACATACATTTTGTTTTAGAGATACTTTCCCGAGGTTCATGCATCAACCATATGAAGGTCGTTGGAATGCAACAAAGCAAGTGTTCAAGTATTTGAAAGGCATTCAAACATATGGCATCAAATATTCCAAAGTTTCATATTTCCATCTCTCTAGCTATTCAAATTATGATTTTGATGGAGAGAAGGAGAATAGGGTCTCTACTTACGGTTATTTGATGAATCTTGGATCAAAAACCATCATTTGGAGATAATGCAAGCAATATGGTCATACCGATTATACCACTAAAGCCGAATATGTTGCAACAACTCAAGCTACAAAAGAAATCATTTGGCTTCGCAAAATACTTGAAGACTTGCGAGAGAAGCAAAAGGCTTCAACTCCACTACTTATTTAAAAAACATTTTACAATTTAGTTGGCTAGGAATCCCAAGTTTCATGATCGAAGCAAGCATATTAACACCAAACATCACTTGATTCAACATTATGTAGAGGTCAAAGTTATTCATTCGACACATTGTGCTACTTCGAAAGCAGGTCGAAGATATATTTACAAAGACATTGGGAAGTGAAAAAGTTTGAAAAGTTTAGAATGTTACTTGGCATGTCATATGTCCCTTCAGATTAAGGGGGAATGTTAACTAATCCTTCGGGATTATCTTTGTAAGTTAGTAATTAGTTGATAGTTTTACTTTTTCGTTAATAAGTTACCAAGACAAAATTGTCTCTGTACCTACTTTACACATGTATACTATATACTTTTAGTTTGAATGAATCAAGTTTTTTCATTGTGGAGTTTATTCATGGGTCTAGTTTACGCGTAATGTCACGTTATGTTATGTTATCCAAACATTTTATCTCATTCAAACTACATAAAAATAAAATTAAAAAATTATTAATAAAATTTATTAATTAAAACATTTTGACTCAGGTGAAATTACATACAAAATAAAAAATTAAATTAATAATTAAACCAACCTATATGCCTCTTAACTCTAAATATATCAAGTTCTCAGAGAAAACTTTTCAAGTTTTGTACTCAAGGCTTGATTTGATCCCTCTTGAGGCTTGATAGATCTAGAGTTAAAATGCATCTAGGTTGGTTTATAATAGATATTGATATTTTTCTCGGTTATAGCAAGAAATTGAAAGTATATATATAACAAATAGTATTTCAATATTTAATTATTTGAATATATATATATATATATATATATATATATATATATATATAATTTTTCTTTAATGCGGCTTTTTTGGAGTTTCCGGTAGGATTTTTTTGCTAGAATCCCGACATAAAATTTTGAGGTGAAATCTTGATTTGTGTTATTTAAATTGGTTTGACTACATGTATGGATTCAACACCATGAAAAACTCCTAGGAACTTTGATTGTTCATATTTTACCCATCAAACTTCGATTTCAATGAATTCTCGCAGGATTTTAGACAAATTAGATCGAAAAAATAAATCGGAAAACTTTTCAAAAAGTTGCATTAAAGACAACTTGCTATGTGTGTGTGTGTGTGTGTTTAGAGGAGCTCTATAGCTTAGTATGGAATAGATGATGTTATGTTATGTAATTTAAACATTTTGACTCGATCAAATTACATTAAAAAAATAAAAAATAAAATTATTAGTTATAATTATTAATTAAAACATTTTTACTCCAGTCAACTTACATAAAAAATATATTATTTATTATTAATTAAACCAGAGTTAGATCCATATCTATCAAGCATTGGGAAAAGATCAAATCTCTTAAGGTGAAAACATTTCCTTAAGTTTTGCACTTAAAAAAGGAAGTTTGCACATTAAGAGATTGAATCTTTCTAGGCGCTTTTCGATAAATCTTGATTTCAGATTTTTTAACATAGATCTATAGGATGGTTTATAATCTATAATATGTAATATTTTTTTGGTATTTATGAAATAGTTGTAGTTGGTGCAATAGTGGCAACTAATCTCATCGAAGTTACAGATTCTCTATAAAATCTCATTCCTCGTTAATATATATATTTAATGCCATTATTATTATTATTATTGAAATAAATTTTATTTAAAATAATAAATTATTTATATTTATATTTAAAAAAATAAATAAATATTGTCATAATTATAATTTTTTAGCATGAAAGTATTGCAATTTAAAATAAGTGGAATTTGGAATAAGTGCAAATTTTCAAAGTGAAGAAGAATCTAATGTTATAATTATTGAAATAAAGTTGAATTAAAATAATGTATTTTTATTATTAATATTTTAAAATGCTATATTATTATTATTATTATTATTTCTAGATTTATCGATGTGTTGGGAGGGATTAACTCTCACGGAGGTGCAAACTTTTTCTCAAGGGTGATAGCTCTCGGTGCAAAACCATGGGTTTCAAAACCTTGAGCCCAAAAATTGGTTTTAAACTAGTGACCGGCTTCATAAATAACATCTTAAATTATAAATTAAGATAATATTTTTATTATAATTAAGATATTACAGTTGAATATAATATATATTTATTAAAATCAACCTAAATTCATTTTTCAATCTATATTTATCAAATACTTAATAATTTTAAATTAATTTTATTTCATTAGGTGTTTTTCATATACACATATATACAATTAATTATTTTTTTATATTATTATTTTTTTAATGTTAAGTTATCTCCTATTTATTTATCATAATTTATTCTCATAAAAACAATTCAAATTGAAATATGTACATTATTTCTATATAAAATGTGATGTTGTCAAAGGACGTTAGCTCTAGTAGTTTGGTGAACAATTTGTTTCTCTCGATTTCAAGTTTTCCATTAACTTGCCAATTAGTGTCATTTATGAAATAGTTGTATTTGGTATAATAGTGACAACCGATCGCACAGGGGCTCCTCCCCCGTCACCTCAGCGGCACCTCAACGCTAGAAGGGTTCTACTACACTTAGTACCAAAAGTCGTAGGAAATGGTCTGCTCTTGAAGGGGGGGGATAGGCACACCCCACCCCCCACCCCAACCAACAGAGTAATCCAAATAGAAACGAATCTCGTGCCTCTCAATGATCGACCCAGGGGATCTGCGACCTCCCGTAGAGTACTCCATAAAACCCGACGAAGAACAAAAAAGAAAAAAATGGGATAGAGGAAGGCATCATCATCAAAGCGCATTTTGATAGTTGCGGAACGACCCAAAATATATCTTCCCACGCCCATCGCATCAATGCTAGAATATAGTTCATGAGGGACCATGCATTCATTGAGGAATTTATCGGCTTTTGGCCCACCGAGAAAGTGCTTCAAGGTTGGATAGCCTCTAAATGGAAGCCCAAAGGGCACATCTCCCTCTAGCTAGGACCAAAAGGCTTCTTCAATATCATATTCACCGCATAGAGGACAAAAACCGCATCATGGATGGAGGACCATATTTTTTCAACTCATTAGGCCTCTTCTTATAGGACTAGGTAAAGATTTAACCCGAGACAAAGAGGACTTCAACTAGGCTCTCGTCCGGATCGGGATGTACTCACTCCCACAAGATTATTGGGATGAGAAATCCCTCAAAGACATTGGCAACAACCTTGGGGATTTCATCAAGATCGTAAAAGAAAATAAGCTCAATCTTTACACCGCCTACGTAAGAATCCGTGTCTACATGCACCTAGCCAAAGCTCTCCCGATTCGGTAAATCTATTCCATGATGATTTTGAATGGGTCCAAACTATTGATTATGAACATGCTCCTTTTCCTTGTCGCCAATGCCATGAGCACGGGCATATTTCCAAAGATTTACCACTCAATCAACCACCCAAACCCTCCCTAGGCTTAGATAATACCGATCCATAAGGTTTCACCAAGGTTCCCAATCGCAAGAGACACGCCCGGAAAACCACATCGCCCCAAAGCTTCTTACCCCCGCAACCAACAATAGCTTTGACATTCTTGCTAATCAAAACACCACATAAGGTGAGACTTCAAATCCCCCCCCGACTCCTCCAAATAATCCATCCCCACACCGAAGCCCTCTCAAGCCTTGTATTCTCCCTTAATCCCCCCCCTCCCGGTGCTAATCAATCCCAAGCTCAATAGGACAATCAATCTAGCAAAGGAAAAAATGAGAGATCTGGAGAATTCATCCCTCATGGATGTAGATGACAAATAGACCCAAGAAGTACAGGGACATAGGTAAAACTCAGAGACATGGAACAACCCTCTCATATGGAGGAAGAACCAGAAAGAATTGATTTCGGTGAGCTTGACATCCTAGGACTCGGAGGCAACATGCAAAAATCGTGAATACCACAAGATCCCACCGAAAAAAATTCAATGCTTGGAAGATGCCCTCTCTAGAGCACAGAAAAATCCCATCTCTTGGCATCCAGGGAGGAACCTGCCTAGATATAAAAAATATCTTGAAGGAGTCTTGGAAAAGAGGGCGACACACGTATTTGCAACGACTTATCATTACGGGAGGACAACTTGTTGAACCAGGATGATATCGTAAGTTGACCAGAGTTCTATCGAGACCTGTCCCTCACAGCTTATGAATCTCATCTCATCTCATGGAATATACGAGGGCTCAATAACCCCTCCAATCACCGAAATGATAAAAAATAGAATCATGCAAGATAAACCAACCATATTATTCATGCAAGAAACCAAATGTACCAATACCACCCTCGAACTCTATCATTACCGGACTCGCAAGGTTGTAACACCATAATGGTTGATGCTATAGGGAGCTTTGGGAGGGATTTCCATTGCTTGGAACCCTCTCCTCATCTCTTTGACTAAAATCCATGCCTCACACAACTTAATTCAAGCCTCCTCCCATCCGATTGGCACCAAAATCCATGGTCATATCACCAACGTTTACTTTCCCCAACCAAAGACCCGGAAAATTGATATCTTGAACTCCATAGAGATCCTCAACTCCCAATGCCTCCATCCCCTATGGATCCTAGAAGGAGACTTTAGCATGATCACTAAGCTAGAAGAGAAAAAAGGAGGGTGCCTCAAACTTGAAGCAGACAACCTTAGTTTCAAAGCGTTCATTCGGAGAAATTGGTTGATAGACCTTCCTTCTTCCAATGGCATCCATACCGGAACAATTACAAGGGAGGTTTTCAACGGATTGCCTCGAGGCTAGATAGATTCCTCATCTTGGACAACGCCATCCATCTTAGAGGATATATTCATTCAAAAATCCTTCCTATGTCGGGATCCGATCGGTGGCCTATCCCGAGCTATAATGGTCTCACCCCGGGGTTGCTAGCAACAAGCCATTTCGTTTTTGAGCGAGCTATGGCTCACTCATCCCGGCTTTAAATAAATGGTCACTTCTTAGTGGAGCAGACATACTCCCACCAACGGGATCCAATATGTATCAATTCCAGCAAAAATTAAAGACCCTCAAAATTTTTTCTTAAGCAATTGAACCATTCCTCCTCTTTAGCATAATCTTTCAAAATCGGAAAGAATTGGAACATTAAATGGTGGATTTGCAGCTCGCGCATCATCCAAGAGGGGAGATCTGAGGACATTGCACGCCGGGAACAAGATCTAATGAGCCGCCTAGAATACTGTAGAATTCGGGAAGAAATACTGCGGAAACAAAAATCTAGAATTTGATGGCTTAGAGAAGGGGAGAAGAACACTAAATTCTTCCACCACTCCACCATCCAGTATCGTATGCACAATCGTATTTCCATCCTCAATAATGGTTAGGGGGATAATCTTGAGGAACACAATGACATTGAGCAAGAACTATTAAACTACTTCGGGGACACACTCAAAGAGCCTAAGAGTAACCGGCAACCTGCTATCACCAAAATCACTCAACATATCCCAAATATCATAATAGATGAGCACAATCAAATTTTTGCTCGAAACCATTATTGTCGCAAGAAGTGGGAGCAGACCATGGCGCAGACTCAAAGATGGAAAAAGCACCCGGGTCCGGATGGATTCACCTCCAACGTTTTTAACTTATTTTGGGAAAATATCAAGTTGGAAATACGGGACTTGGTTGAGGAATCGAGGAGCATGCACTGGATCCTTCCAACGAATAAATGCTACCTTCCTTAATCTTATCTCAAAAGAGGAGCATGTGACCACCCCCCAAAAAATATAGACCGATCGACCTCTACAATGTCATCTACAAAGTCATCTCAAAAGTGATCGCCAACGAGACTTAAACCCCTCCCTCTCGCTACTCATATCTACCGGAACAAACAAGGTATGTGGAGGGATGTCAAATTACGGATGGGATAATCCTCACGCACGAAGTCACCCACTCTCACGAAGTCTACGAAAAAAAGGCAGGGCATTATCCTCAAAATTGATCTTTCCAAATATTTTGATAAACTCGGTTTGGGATTACATCAAACAAATTCTCTTAGCCTTTGGCTTCAACCCAACTTGGAACAGATGGATCATGACCCTTATCTCACCCCCCCCTTATTCTCCATCCTTATCAATGGCGCCCCCTCCCCCCTTCCCCCCTCTAGAGGGATTCGACAAGGTGACCCCTTCTCGCCCCATCCCTGTTTGTTCTAATGGAAGAAGGCCCGGGCGTCTCATCCATCACACCATTAACTCCCAATCCCTCAAGGGTTTTACCATTCATAACAATCCCCCCCCCCATCACACATCAACAATTTGTTGATGAAAATATGTTGCTTGGCCACCCCTCGATTTAAGAAGCCCGAACTTTCAAATCCTTGCTTCATTCGCTTTTTCTAAGGCCTCCGACACCACCATTAATGCCGAAAAATCCCGGATATTTTTTTTCAATAACCATGCCATCACTCGATGTAACATAGCCAAGATATTGGGTTTCTTCATTTCCAATTTACCCTCCAAGTACCTTGGAGCTCCACTCATTGCTTATTCCATCAAACATTCCTCCCCGGAAGGAACTCTTGGACAAATTAGAAGCCGGACTATCCTCCTAGACTCACGGAGTCTGTCAACATTGTCGGATGCCTTGTATTGATCAAAGCGATCCTCCAATCGATGCCCCTATATTTATTCTCGGTGCTAGCGGCCCCCAAATGGGTCCTCAAGTGCATTCGAAATACGAAAAGGAACTTTCTATGGGGGAAGTAAGAGAGACAACAAGAAATGGGCCATTGTGAAATGGAAAGAGGTCTATACTCCTAAAATTGTCGGGGGCTTGGGGTTGCTGGGATCCCGATCATAACAAGGCCATCATGGGAGTGCGCATTTGGTGGAAGTGGGTATCCAAACCCAACACCCCTTGGGATCAGATTTGGGCTTCCAAATACGCCGACAACAGCGGCCATAGGAGGATCTTATCGGATTTAACTCAAAAGAAATGGGCTCCCAAATATGGAAAGTCGCCAAGCAACATCGATCCATAATTCAAGATCACAACTTACGGGAAATCCACTAAGGAGCACAAGCCCATATTTGGGAGGATTCGTGGCAATAGATGCCCAAATTGGCCGCGTTGTTCCAAAAACCTAGGTGGCAAGCCACTCTTCAAACAAGGGAGAATAATCAAGTCAAAAATTTACGGGTGCCTCCCCTCAATAATGGATTTTGTTAATGGCTCCTTGCTTCTCGGTCGCAGGGGAAAAATGGTATGAGGAAAGTCATGAAGACATCGACGGGGAATTAAATCTCTCGCTAGGGTTATACCACACAAGGTTCATTCACTACTTAGGAGGCCTACCATGCTCTCTCTCGGCACTCGGGAGAATCCATCGGGATATGATTTGGACGTAGATATGGAGACCTTGTATTTGGCCCAAAATATTCTCCTTCTTATGTCTTCTCAACAAGCGTCGAATCCTAGCACAGGAAAAACTTCGAAAAGAGGATTTATTAGCCCCTCTCGCTGTTTGAACTATCTCAAGCATGCGAGTCCATAAATCATCTTACGGACATGTGCCCCCTTGCCGTTGACCTATGGGACAATATAGTTGTCCTTTGTCGAAAAAATTGACATAATTAAATTGGACATCATTAGTACCATCCACCTATGGCGAAAGCTCCCTTCGAGCAAGCTCCTAAATACTCTCTGGACGCTCCTTCGGGGCTCCTCATTTGGACGATATGGAAAGAAAGGAACAAGTGCATCTTCAAAGATCAATCTACTCTCACAAGATATCCTCTCAACCAATACGTGCAACAACCTAAAGGAGACCCTCGCCCTCAAACATTGGCGGGACTCGGATTTCCCCTCCGTACCTCGGAGAGTATCATATGGGCCAACTAGAACCTCTTTGTCCCCTATCATTTTGTGGATAATATCCCTCCCACTCAACCTCCCGACTCTCCCGGCCACATCGGAGCCCTCCTCCTCAAGGATTCGCAAGCTCAACTTCGATGGAAACGATAAGGGCAATCTAGGAGAGGTCGGATTTGGTGGAAATTTCAAAAAATTCGGAAGGAAGCCCCTCCTCATCTACTTTGGCTCTATTGGTTGGGACACCAATAACTCGTAGAAGCTGGAAGGGCTCATGCAAGGTCTTCATACGTCTCGGGATCACAACTTCTTCCCTCTATAAGTCGAAGGCGACTCCCAAGTCATCATCAACACTCGCTCATCACCTTCTCATTGGTGCCTCTACCTCCAAACTTTCCAAAATATGGAAATTAGCCGCACGATTTGAGCACATTGAATGATGGTTGTAGCTCCACAAGGCCATCACATTCAAGCATGTTCTTCGATCAACCAACAAGGTAGCGAGACCTCCCGGAAAATAAAGGAGTGGACCACAATTCTCCCCTCTTTTCGTGCCGCCTCTAACATTGATGATGAATCCCTCCTTTCAACATGCACCCGGTCGGTGCTCAAAGATGCTCAACCCTCGGATGCGGGTGTCTAATCGAGGCCATACTTGTCACATGGCTCCTCCTCCGTCGGGGTAGTTGTCGCAACCACATGGCCCCGGCAACACATGGCTCAAGTGAGGACACCATTAAATCTGCAGACATCCAACTTGGCGCCATTACTCACCTTCTTGTCACATGCTCCGAGTGCATTAACGACCATCCTTGCTCGCCAATTTCTATTTTATTTCATGGGTAATGGTGTTACTCCTCCCTCATTCTTATCCCTCTGTCTCTCTGTTCATGCGGCGAAGCTTCTCCACTGCGCGCTCTTCCCTTCATTATTTGTTAGCCCACTAGCTCAAGGCCTCTTGCCACTTCTCTGTCAACAATTTTCCCCTGACTCCTTCTCCTTCTTCGAGACTCCAACGCCTTAATGCCATGCTGCCATCGCATGAGATGCCACCGAGGCGAGAGGTCGAGGCCAACCTTCCCCTTCCTTTGCTTCCTATCCGTGAGGATTTCCCAGATGGAATTCACACTCAATATGAATTCATCACGAAGCTCCGGGCCAACAAAGAATCGCCGACCCTCATTTCCCTGCGCATTCCCGAAGCCCCCTTCCAGCTCTTACGGCTCGGGGTCAAGGAAAAGAATGCGCAAATACGCATTGTTGTCGTCCATCCTTCAACAACCCGGGAAATCTATGGATCTTCCCACCAAGTCCGCGACGAATTCTTTGGGTAGTGACAATGGAAGCGGCTCGGTAGAGGGACGACAACAAAGCGGTCTTGGGTGCATGCTCGGCCTCCACCCGGAGTAGACTCCCTAGATGTCCAAGCGGGGAAGACGACCTCTCACTTTACAATTGTTTCATTATCGAAGAACCACCTCCGGAAGACATACAGAATGACAAACACCGAGAAAGACCGAGTGCCACGGTGCCTCTTTCTTTTGTTAGTTACAACTCAATTTCAGTTTTTTTGTCTACTTACTCTCGCACAATATGTTTAGTTTATGGGTACTTATATTTTGTGTTGGTTTTCTCGTCGGGGAAGCACCCATTAGGGAAATTTTGAGGTCTAAAAATGGACCTCCTAAAGAAAATGTACAATCAAAGTTCACTTTATGAGAACCAATCACATTTTAAGAGATGACATCATCCCTAATGGTTGAGGTGGCATTTCTTGAGTTAAAGGTACTTACTTGTCACATTCTCAATGGTGGATAAAAACTCATGGTTAACCATGGTAGTGTTCTAAGTACTTTTAATGTCAAAGTAAAATACTCATAATAAAAGTCATTTCACACATTTTGAATAAAAATATATTTTTGTCATTTCATATTTCTCGAAAGAAATAATGCATATCCCTATACATTTATTATATTATATTATATTATATTATTTTTATATAGTATATTAATTATATGTTATTATACAATTTAAATAATATAAATTTTAATTAATAGCATATAATATAATTAAGAATTTATAAATTTATATTTATATTTTATTTTAATTTATTTAAATACAAAGTACAAATGCATTAGTTGTTCAATAATAATGAATTTTTCTTGAAAAGCTTATTCTTATTTATAGTCACATCAATACAATTTTTTTCTTAATTTTGTTTTGGTGCAACTTTTTGAATTGAATTTAACTATGGTTACATGGATTGTGGTGCAAAAAGTGAATTGACAATTCATAAATATTATTTTATTGGTTTAGCTATTATTTTATTATTTCTTTAGGAGGCCCATTTTAGACCTCAAAACTCCCTTAATGCCTCCTCGCTACATAGTCTAGTTTTTGGGTTGGTTTCCCACCCGAGGGGCGGTCCCTAAATTTTTTTGAACATCTTCTTTTTTCGTCTGAATTGGCTAGCACAACAATTCGGGTGGGAATGTTGAAATATACCATTGTATATTTTTGTACTATATAATAGAAACTAGACATATTTAGAAAAAAAATAATAATAGTAACAATCGATCCATCAAAATTACCTATATATTTTCATTCATGTTAAAAAAATAATAATAATAATTGATGTTTTTTATTATCATTGAAATATTTAAAAGATGAATTATTATTATTGATCTTTTTTTAAATATTTGATTGTTATAATAAAATTTTGTTTTTATATTATTTTAATAATTATTATAATTATTGTAAATTTTGTTTTATTTTTATGTAATTTGACAGAGTCAAAATGTTTACATAACATGACATTACAACTTCTCTTCTATATTGCACTGGAGAGCGCCTCTAAGTGTAAAAAATTAAAAAGGTCATTAGATAAAAGACAATTAATAAAAGATTAAAAGAAGAAAAACAATGAATGAAGTAGGATTGTCTCACAACAAAGAGAGCATTTTTTTCACGACAAGATTTCAAGTAAGATTTGAAAAGTAATGTTGAAATATGGTACAAATCTCTCAACTGCGGAGAAAAACAAAGCAACATCATCATCTTTAGATATGACCCCATCGTTAGCAAAAAGAGTCAATACAACGTAAACCAATTTTTTTCAAGGTTTGATTTTGAAAAAAACTAACTCCAGAGGCTACTTGAAAATACGAGGCTACAAGAAAACAAAGTTCACAAATGCAAGTTGTGGAGCTATATGAGCTATATCAATAAACAACATGACAAAAAAAACTAAAATCTACAACATCCTATAGAAAATGGAATTTCTATCGAGTTTCTTTAATGCACATGCAATTATTTTTTTGTAATGTTAATGTTACCCGCTTATTTTATGATACGAAAATGGTAAAATCTTTATAAGTCTTGAAGGCTAACTTGTTAGAATAAACTAAGAACTACGTTACCTATACGGCTCTCGGTAGAGTGGTGGGCATGAGAAACATATTCATATGTAATTTCAATGCACCACATGTCTTCACTTTTGAAGGGTTGACACTATAGAACCATTTTCAACATCTGTTTTGGACCTTCTTTGTGGTGTACAAATTCCATAGTTCCTTGGAAGATATGGGGATATTGGTTGTTCAAAGAAGTAGGTGACAAACATAGGGAGGGTTGCTTCTCACTTAATTTTTAATTTTAATTCTATGCAAGGAAACGATCCACACTATTATTATTTGTAATGTTGAGTCAAGAGTTGTCTAAACAAACAAACAACATAGCAATACTATCTAGAAATAGAAGGGATGATCAATTTATTTTGTTCCCAATATTATGGAAGAGAAATATGCAACTTTATCTATTTTCAAAACAAAGGTACAAATTTCTTGAACTCATTCTTGTTAATTTTAAATTCTATGTGCACTCTAATTACTTCTCTTCTTGAGCAAAAGTAGTAATCATTCTAATTTTTCCACATGGTATTCGGGCTCCATGATCCAAAGGGGGCTTCTTTTGGTCTTCTTCTTTTCTCCATTAATATTCTATATTATTCATTTACCCTTATTCCTTATTTTAATATTATTCCCTTCATTATTATTAATTTTATAATTTAATCAAGTTACTAAATTATTATATATTATTCTCATTTACCCCCTTCCCCCTTATTTTAATATTATTCCCTTTAATATTATTAATTTTATAATTTAATTAATTTACTAAATTATTATATATTATTCTCATTTACCCCTTCTCCTTATTTTAATATTATTCTCTTTATTATTATTAATTTTATAATGTAATCAATTTACTAAATTATTATATTATTTTTTTGACCCTTCTAAATAATATTTTTAAATAATTAAAACTTTTCAATTCTCTAACTAATTAACTAAATAATGGCTAGTTTTTAACGGCTATTTTTAACATCTATCACCGGACAATGATGCATCCTTACTATTTATTCAATGAGATCGATTTCCTTCTTCACCTTTTCTACGAGGATGAACCACATTAGTTGGTTCGAAACGTCGACCAAATCCTAATTATGTGATTAATCCGAAAGACATCTACATTCTTCAAGATTGTTAAACATGATAGCCACTGTCTTATTCATGAAAGAAAAAAATATCCGTTAGGCGATCTCCTTGCGAGAAAATCATCATCACAAATTTGCTTACTCACAACAACTTCATGTATTCCTTCATCGATCTCATGGCTATCATCATTCAAACCCAGGACTTTCATTTTCAATAATGGAAGATGCTTCACTCACATATTCTTGATCGTGTGAACAACGTAAGAGCTGCAAATCTACATTCGCTTGGGTTGTCACTTGATTTTTCGGGAGCTGATCTATTTCATCTTCGGACAAAGGAGAAACTATGTTTTAAAGAAATTAGACTTGGTGATTTTCATTTTTCGGGATCGGGAATTTGCACTTCTCTTTCTTGGTCCCAATTCATCTCATCCGAGGAGGGAGCTACCGATTCTTTTTGGTGATGAAAAAGGTTCTCATGCAAAGGCTCAAGGATCTCTTCATCCAAGGAGGAAAGCTGATGGTTCTTGTTGGGAAGAAAAATCATGAAGGGATTCTATTATCTCATAATATAAACACTCTTCATCCCCATACAAATTTTCAAGAAACTTAATGAAATTATCAAAGATTCTCACAAAAACTATCAATCATCGACAAGGAAGAATTGGAGCTTTGATAATGTTGAAAGAAAATTGAATGAAAGTGCTTTAGAGAATATAAACTAATGGATGGTAGACTCTCATACCATGATCTCACTTTTTCCTCCAAGGTAGCCATAAACATCTTCATCATACAATCTTCAGGGAAACTCAATCTTCGATCGTGAATATGGAAATGAAATTTGACCAAATGCAAATTAGCAAATTCACCAGTCTTTAACCTTAAACTTTGACAATATTGATTGCCAATCTATATGAGGAATACGGTTTGGAAAACCGAGAATATGAGCTCGATTCATAGGAGCACACCTTCGAGCAATCAAATACATTTTGACAATAGTGAGTTCACCATGAATATCTTCAAACTACCGAGTTCTCGAAAAGTGGAATCGTCATGAAAATTACGAACCTTTGGATTCTTCGACAATGGAGTAGCCAGGTGAATGGTTCGGCCTTCACTTGCATCCGAACGTTGTCCACCATCAACAACCGAGATCTAAACTTTGTCATTATTTCCCAAGGAATATATTGTCCTTTCGTCCCCGACAACGATGCCAAAATGTTATCACTTAGCCATATTTTCAAGGTTGAATAAGGAATCCCAACGGAGGTAACCACAAACCAAAATTTTGACTTGATAGCTAACCCTATCAAGCCGGATAGGGCTATCTCCAAAAGGGTCACAACTAGGAGGGCTCGGAGCAATTAGGGTTTTTAAGCTAGATATAGAGTGCAGGGGGTTGTTTGAATTTGATTTGGTTGGGGAATCACCTGGATGAAGGAATTAGGTCAAGGAAAACTAGGTCGGGGAAAATGAGTTAGGGTTGCAAGGATCGGTGAGGAAAGGTAGGTACAATGCTTATCACTTGAAGAGGAATTTAATGGAATGGTGTTGAAACTGAAAGAAAGCTAAGAAAATCATAGGAGAGGTATTTTTCTCGGACGGAAGAATATGAACAAAATATGATCGGTTACCCAAAAACAGAGCATGTGCAAACATGGATTCGATTATCTAACTTGTAAGAGATCATAACATAGAAATGAAGTGAACATGAGTAAAATACATTAAAAAAATATGATATCTGAAGGAAAGACAATGATAGGCATTCAATACCACAAGTATCCCATAAAACTAGCTGCAACTCCTCTTTATTAGGTCGGCAAAATTGAGTACAAAAGTTTCCTTGATCAACTAGAAAACATAAAATTGATTCCAACCCTTCACTAGTGTGAAGAAAGGTGCTAAATAGACAAAAAAAAACTTCACTCATCCTCAAGGGTCGAATCCATAAGGTGAGGATGAGATCCACTAATTGTTTAGCGAAAACGAAGTGTAGGATGGTCCAAGTGACTCACTTGCTCATTACATTCAATTGATTCATCATGACTCATTAATGAATTTAACGCTATGAATATACCCTAGGTAAGTAATCCTTGACATAATTACATTTTACCATGATTAATTACATGAGTAGAAATATGATCTAGTCGAAGAAAAGTTAAAACTTGAGAGAAAATTTGAAAAAAATTAGCAAATTTGACATTTGCGCCATCCTAGTGTCATTTGCGCCATCTGTCTTATTCTTTGTGCTCTATGAAGTTCTGGAACTGAGATGTCTCCATGGAAGATTACAAATAAACTGAAATCTGGTGATCCATCACTATTTTCTGTTAAATCTACAATTGTATCATCATGGACCAAATCAAATTCTAAAATATTGCCCTGTCTGCTTGCCAGATTCAATTCCCATTTGAGAGTGCTAATGAACTCGTTTGGTGTAAAATCAACCAGATAATCAGTACGAGGGAGATACTTATACAAGAATAATTTAAACCATGGAATCCAGGTTTTAAATGGTGAAATGACTTCCTCTGAGAATATATAGACTTTCATTCTCCCATTTATCTTGCACCTTTGATGAAGTAGGAAGTAATCATTCCATGTAAAGTCTGGATTATGGATGTATGCATAAAATATTTCTCTCCCTTCTCGATTTACCAAGTTAAAAAAGATACTCCATACCATATCTCTATATGGAAGCTTGGAAGTATAACCATATTTACATGCTGATGAATCAAAATATCTCTGTAAGATAATCTGTAGAACCTCTGGAGGCAGAGTTTTGATCTTTTGTACAAGGCAATCCCAGCAATATTTATAAACACAGTTTGAACAAATATCCACATGCCATATTGCAGCTGATGTATTGGAAGAAGAGGCTCCATCATCCCTTTCTTGTTTTCTCCAACCAAAATGAAACATTTTAACTTCTGTTACAGCTTCAACTCCTTCTCTGGTTAACATAGCAATGAGATAGTTTTCAGTACTAGCTTTATAAACAATTTCAAAATCAAATCTATCTAACTAGTGTGCCCATCTAAGAACTCTAGAACTTCCACGTTCTAGCAATTTCTTATTAGATAGCATGCCTTTCATGTGCTTGAGATCAGTTCTAACTATGAATTTTGTGCTTTTGAGAAATAGTCTAAATCTATTAATGCCCCTCTTGACGGCTAGAATTTCTTTATGAGATGAAGGATATTTTATTTCTGTGCTATCAAAAGTACCCGATGCATAATCACAAACTAATTCTTTTCTTCCATGCTTTTGTAACAAAACTGCTACCCAAGTATGGTCTGATGCATATGTTTCAAGAATAAACACATGGTTAGAATCAGGAAGTTTTAATCCTGGAAGACATTGGATCTTTGTTTTGATATTCCTGACTGCTGTAGTCATTTCATCAGTCCAACTAGTTCCTGGCTTCAACCTTTGTTGTATAATCCTTGTATCTTTAGCTTGTTATTCATAAAACTGTCGGACATAATTCAAGCAACCAAGGAATCTTTGCACCATTTTTACATCATTTAACTAGTCTGGAAACTTTAAAAGGCTGGTCAAAATATGAGGTTGGAACTGCATATGACCTTGGGAAATATGTAGACCAAGATAGTCTATGGAGACTTTTCCTATTTGGAATTTTTCTTCAGAATCAGATAGAACCAAACCATGTTTATATGAAAGATCATAAAATTTCTCCGTATGACCTTGGAATTACATCTCTCGTTTAAAAACTAGCAAATCATCAATATATACAATTTATTTATTTATTTATTTATTTATTTATTTTTTTATTTTTTTTTATTTTTTTATTTTTTTTATATGTTGGGACCGGCAATCGCAGCTCTCACACTGCTGACACGGGGTCGATTCTCACCGCTACCACTATAAACACTGGGAGCATGTGCCCGCCTCTCTCCACAGCTTCCGCTTTAGTCCTGGATTTGAATCCGTGACTCCCTTTGTCGGCTCGCTTTACAAACGAACTTCACCGCATTCCGACACCAACTCGCCTACCCCGTGGGGCTAGCTATTATATACAATTACAAACTCAACTCCTCCAAATATATCTTCCATACGTTTTTGGAATTCTGAAGGGGCATTCTTTAGCCCAAATGGCATAACTTTCCACATATATTGCCCATGAGGAACGACAAAAGTTGTTTTATACCTGTCTTCAGGAACAATAGCAATTTTCCAAAATCCACTTTTCAAATCAAATTTGCTAAAAACATTTGCATCGGAAATCTTTGCTAAAAGAAGCTCTTTATTTGGAAGAGGATACCTAATTGGTAGCAATGCTTCATTCAATGCTTTATAATTAATTACTAGCCTCTTTTTTCCTCTCTTCTGCTCGTTGTGCTTGTTAACATAGAACGTTGGACAGGCCCAAGGGCTCTTACATGGCTCTATCAGTCCCTGTTCCAACAATTGTGTGATCTCCTTCTTACACAATTCTTGCTCTGATGGGCTCATATAATTAGCAGATGATTTTTGTGGCTTATCAGAGAAGCCTTCTTTGTAAGGCAAATTCACAAAATACTTTTCTCTGGTCTAGAATGCATCTGGACGACTTGCAGTGCAATCCTTTTTCAATTTTTCCACCATGCGTGAAAGTGTTTTTTCTCCATGAATTTCAGCATTCTTGAAAATTTTCTGGATTTTAATAAATAATTTAGTGAATGCTGAGCTAAGTCAGGCTGATCTGGTTCAATAACAACTTTGTAGTCACTTTTGGATGGCAAGGTGACTGGTCCTTCAGAAGAGCTCAGGATTAAGGAATCATGAGTAAATGTTACAAGAAAATGATTTTTCAGAAAATCTTGTCCAAGTAGGACATCAGACCCTGAATCAAAACTGTACAAAGTGACAAATGTCAAAACTGAACCAATATAAACAGGAAAATCAGGTACAATATGACTGATTTCTATTGACTCTTTATTGACAGCTTTAAAAAGTATTTTTGTAGGTTACCAAAAATACTCAGAGATTGCACCATGCTTACAACAACTGCTCATGGCACCAGTATCTACTTGAGCATCAAGAGCATAGGCTTTCAGGCCTTCCAATTTTATCCGTATTGGTATCACCACTCGATCACCAATACTATATATTTCTGCAAGCTCAATCTTTTTAGATTTATCTACTGCATCTTGATTGGCCTTGTTCAGTAGTATCTAAGACAATTTTGAAGTACAATCTTCATAAGCAGCCATATCTTCTTGAAGCTTTGTAGACAGTAACATCATTTGTCTTCTACTTTCTTGCATTGATATTTCATGTTTTTCAACCTGTTTTACCAATTTTTCTTCTTCACTTTCACTAACAGGTTCAATAGGAACTTGTTGGAAAAACCAACTTTCTTCAGTATCAGACTATTCTTTAACAAACATGTCGACTGTTGATTTTCTTGGAAGCTAATCTTCCAAAGTATTTAATCTTTCTTGTAGTCTTCTTTTAACGGTGAATTGTCCTGCCTGCAAATTAGCAATCTAGCATTTGACATCATCTATTTGGTTCTGTACAGGCTCATAACAGAACATTTTGCATTCTGACACAAAATTTTCATCAGAATCAGATTCTGTCATAATATGGAGATTATCAATTTTATTACATAGATCATCAGACTCATCTTTTGAACTGGAGATTTCAAAATATTCTCCTTCAGAATGAGATGTGAGATCCCATTCATTTGGCTTGTGTATGGTGGTGAAGATATCCATAATTTTCATTTGCTTTTTTCCTTTCTTCTCTGGGCATTTGTTTGCAAAGTGTCCTTATTTATCACAAATAAAACAATTTGGATTTTTAGAAGTTTTATTTCTTCTTCTGAAAACATACCTTTTTCGACCAAATTTCTGCCTTGGAGGATACTTTTTAGGATAGAAACTGCTTTTTCGATAAGACTCTTTAGGCATATCACAATTACAAGATTTACTAACATGCTTATTTTTCTTTTGCTTGAATTTGTGACAACTAAAATCATAAGTTTCATTGAAATTATTACATAATTTCTGACTAAAATTCATTTGTTTTTTGAAATTTTTCTCCATCTTTGCTACAACACATTCCTTCTGTAAGATAGTGACAACATGCTGATGTAATGAAGCGAAAGACAAACTTTCAATTTGTACATTGTTTGTCTGAAAATAAGATTCAATCAATTCTGGTATCCTACCCGGCAATGAAGCAACATAATACCTCAGGTATTCTACATTATGGGGATCAGTGGTTCTATATAAGAGTGATTGCATGGTACAATAATATTCTGGTAACTGATCAATGTCACAAAGCTTTTGTGAAAGAAACAGTTGAGAATGGTGTGCGGAATCAGTTGGAAAAGCTCAAAGAAATTCATGGACTAAAGCTTCAAATAGAGCTTGCAAAGGATCATCGTTTTCTATAATTGCATTTTTATCTCCTTCTGGGAGATGTTCCCACCATAATTTTAGAATACCAGTAAAGTCCCAAGTGATTTGTGTAGCAATATCTGACCATGAGGCTTTTGATTATGTTTTCCTTTGTAAAGCCCATGCATGCACATTTTGGAAGACTGCTAAAACATTATCATGAGATAAACAGTCGATATTAAACAACAGAGTATTGCCATATCCTTTTTGTGCATTATTTTCAAATCTGACATTGATCTTTTCCAAAGTGCTGGCATATTTAGAAAAAGCAGAAGTTTTCTTATGTTGGTCTTCTCTCTTAGGAGATTTATTAGTAAAAGAAAATGTATCATCTCTTGGTCTTTTACTACTTTCTCCTTCTGTCTTGACACCTGGAACTCGTGTCTCATCTTTTATATTTCCATCATCATCGTACATGGATGATGAATACATTTGAATAGTTTTTTCTTGCTTATTAAACTGGTCTCTGAGGCTGACATAACCTTTTGGCATATTTCTCACAGGTGGAAGGGCTTCTAAGTGTGATCGCATCAGTTCAATTTTTTCTTTGGCCAAATTAATTCCTTGAGCAACCTTTTTCACAGTTTCTTCATTTGGAAAATTCATCCCTTTAAACAATAGGCTCCTAAGTCCCAGCTTGGGTTGATTAGTGCCTGGAACGGGATACTTTAACTTATAACTTGACTGTTCTGTTTCCCTATATTTAGGAGGAGACTGTTCATTTTTCAGAACAGTGGAAGGGTTATTAACTTCTTTTGAAATTATACCCATATTTGACTGGATATCATTCAGTGCCTTTGTGTTTTCATGATGCAAACCCAAAGTGTCCAAATAACCAGTATGGATATTTTTAATATGTTCTTTAATCTCTACAACATCATTTTCTAGATCATCAAGATTTTGCAACATGTATGTAATATGATAATTAGCAAAATTATGCATCTTGACTGACTCTTCAGATTCAAGTTCTGATAAATGCTTCATATGTAACCATTGAAAATCTGATTTCATGGTTCCATTCTTAAAGGTTCTACTTGAGTTTCCAAGCTCAAGATACCTTTCGAGAACTAACATTCTTTAGCTCTCCTTTCCTCTAGGTAAGGTGAAGCTTTTGAAGTCTGAAGTCATAATTGTTTTTACACATTCATGACAATATTTGTGTAAAGCCTCTTTCGGTGTCTAGAAATATTTGGGAATCCTATTCTTTTCAAGGAACATGGGATTAACAGAATAAGAGGACTTAGAGGTAGAACTAGAACCCGATCGAGTAAGCTTTGGTTTGGTAAATTGCAAGCTTCTAGTACCATCAGGCTTTGTGATTAATTCAAGCTTTTGTGGTAACTGAGATGGATTACGCAACTAAGGATATTTTTGTAATAAAGGGACATATGAACTGTCCCATTCAGGCAGAAGGATACATTCAGAGAAACCTATTTGTAGAGGAACAACATTCCCTGGACCAACAATAACTCCTTCTTTTAAAGAAAGATCTTTCAATTTAGGATTTAGAGGAGGCATAGTGGTTGAGACAAATCGAAGACAAACAGTGGTATGTAGTTGGGCAATGTGTGATTGAGTGGCAACATCAAACCCATGGAACTGAATAAAAGCCTGAAGGAAATCATTGATATATGGATCTGAGAGGGAAACTTGATATCTAGGAACTAATGATGACCAAGCAGGGCCATTATTCAGAGGACTCTGGAAACCTCCCAATAATGCATCTTGAAATTAGTTCAGTCGGGTGTCCAGAACACAGGTTAAACAAGAAGTGTTTAGACCAGGTCGCACCAAAGGGTTAATTCCAAATTGGATCATTCCAATGTGAATGTAGTTATAACCATGCTCAATTCCCCATTAGACATCTTCAGATTTGATGAGTGGTATTTGGTAAACAGACTAGTCTACAGAGATAGGAATGTTTACAGATGTAAATCTAAATAATTGGGCTGACTTAAATTGAAATGCAGGAAGGCGATAGATCATATCTATATCAATCTCTGGCAATGTCCAGTTTGGTTGTGGTTCAAAATCTTGAGAAACAATCCTTTCATCATATGGATTTATATTGGAAGGATGATTAAGATATTTGGATAAAAATGCTCAACGTTTCTAATGAGCTCGTTTCCTTTCATCTGAAGTACTTAGAATAAATCTATCAACATTTTCAGCCATGGATCAAAGATAATAATGAATAGTGCACCTGCAAACTCCTTGACTAATTATCACGCCTCTGGAAATGGCAGCATACAACTCCCCTTGTCTCCTCGCCACGTCGACAGTAGCCTTACAGACTAATTAGCAATTATCAGCAGGTTCGCAAAACATCCTACTCTTAAACATAGTGGAAAATGATCGAAGGATATAAGTGTTAATCAACAAGAGAAAATAAGAGAACCAACCAAGACAAAGAACCGTAATGGCTCCGATACCAACACAAAGATAGAGCCAATATATATCTAGAGCAAACTCAAAAACTTTAGAATGTCTCTTCCATTTGAACAGGGGTTGTGATTGATTCACGACACTCGAACTGGGTTGATCTTTTCTAGGTTTGTTCTTCTACTAGTCCTTTATTTCTTCATGATCTTCTAATCCCCCTTCTGGTTTTTCCTCTACATTCGAATCCCCGTATTATCCAAAAATTCCAAGCCTATTTCTTAATTAGGGCCACCATGAAGATATTTACATCATGATTTATATCATTAAATTGTTGTTCCAGCTGTGAAAACCTCTCCTCTGGAGGATCACAAGGGTTATTCATATATTCGTTGACAATGATTAAGGTTATTCTTCAGCCTGCCTTCCTAACCGATCTGGATCCCCTCCAAATATCCATAATATACCTAGATAAATTGGATCTGATACCAATATGATCCGTATATTGTCATGGATATTCCACTAGACAGTTCATGAAAACAAATATGATAAAAACTTAAAAATCCAAGATCTACACTAGTGACAATTTTATTTCTCTTTAGATTTATAGATGTGTAGATTATTGCTAATATTGTATGAATGCAGATTAAAATCATGCATAAAATAAATAAAAATGAAATAAAAACTCTCACACACATTTGACACAAGATATGACCTAGGAAACCCCTTCGGGAGAAAAACACAGTTGGAAGGCGATACCGCTTCGGTCTCTTTCTCTGAATGGAAATATGTGAGTACAAAGAAGTATTGCATGCGACCATGGGCTATTACAGTGCACAAATATTCAATATGTTCTTTACCTCCTTTCCCTCATGGTTATTTTTGTTGAGTTATGGAACAAGTTCACTTGAAAGAATATAACCTTTTTTCCTCCTAGTGGCCTAGTTATAACATAATATCTTGATAGCTTACTAATGGTTAGGTTTGACTACCTAAAATCTTAACCAAATTTACAATATATACTCCTTTAGAGTCTTCTACATCACAATAATGTGGCTAACATATTTTCCATGAATAATGGGGGTTGGCGTGGCATCCTCTTCAATTATGTTGGTGAAAATAGGATGGTCAACTTCTGAGTGGCATAACTTTCACATACAAACTCCAATTGACGTGATTCTTGCACTGTTGGAAAGGTCTCTTTGTGTAAAATAGGAAAAAATGTATGGGGTTAAAGTGGCAAAGTTTTACCCCCAAAAATAATCATTGGATGCCTCGAAATGCTCTCAGAAGGTTTCAAACCCCAATTTAACAAACTGGATCCTGCCGCTAAAAATGGACTTGAGAGCATATTCCTCCACTTTTTCCACTTTAAAAGCATCATAATGGATGACAAAAAATACAATGATCCAATCCAGGTCAAAAATCCTCAATGACTGAGGGTAAGGAGTGTTACGTCTTATTTCTAAACCTATTGTATTGAAAGACACTTTCTAAAAAGAGAGATGAGAAATTCCTTTCATTCTCAACATGAATATTACATATAGCATTTAGAAAACTACTAATAACGAAAAAAATAAATGTATCAATCATAATAAAATATTTAAGTGTCGAACTTAAGTATTCTAATTTTATATCCTCCTTACCCAAGTTAAATTATTAGAAGTGACACGATAAGGTCATATCAAGTTATTGTTGTAATGGAATGTGTGTGTGTGTGTGTGTCAGAGAGATAGAGTACTTAAATTAGTGATATTCAAGAAATATTTCAATGTGGGCCACAAATAAAGTATTTCAATATCCTCTCTCTCTCTCTCTCTCTCTCTCTCTCTCTATATATATATATATATCTATATATATATATATATATATATATATATATATATATATATATAACAATTGAAAGTAATCAAATTACTATTATTAAAACATTTGAATGCTGTGTTACTCAATATGAGGGAGATGTGCAATTCCTTCCATGCAACATATTAAGAACTAGCTTAGATCCATCTTAACTTAGGATCTCTCATGCACCGAAAATGATCAAAATTTGAGGAATGTTTTGCACCTCTAAGGATTTGATCCCTCTTAGTGCATGGTTATTAAAATATTTCAATAGTGTGTTTCTTAGTAGGAGGGAGATGTGTAATTCCATTGTGCTCAACATGGATTTAACATGTGGCATATTAAGAATTAGTGCATGTCATCATCTTAGCTCTAGAACTATCTAAACCTAAAGAGATTAAAATTTGAGCAATGTTTTCTATCTTTAAGTATTTTATTACTCTCAATGCATAATAATTCCAAAGTTAAGATGAATCTATACCGTTAGTTAATAAAATGTCTTTATGTTTGCACAATTTTAATCCAAATCTCATAAAAGATGCATAATAATTCCAAAGTTAAGATAAATCTATACCGTTAGTTAATAAAATGTCTTTATATTTGCACAATTTTAATCTAAATCTCATAAAAAATGCCAAAAACCCAAACTTCGTAACATTATAAAATAACTACGATAACTAAAATATTAAAAAAAAATTCCTTATTACACTTTCAAACCTTAACAATCCTACATATACTTTCAAAATCATAATAAGCATTCCAACCACAAATAATTTTTTCTCAACACTATGGTTCTCTAAGTTTAATTATTAGTTGAAATCAATTCATAAGTATGTGTAAGATTGTACCCTCTCTGAGGGGCGTTATCGGCATATAAAATTGTACGAAAAATATTTTATTAGATTTAGTTATCATATTCTTTATGGGAAAGCTCATACTTTTTGGAAAACTTCTAGTTGCTTATGAATATTGTCCAGAAAAACAATGTTATCAACGCATATAGAGATCGATGCAACCATATTATTACCATTATGATCATCTTCTTCTAAACATTTCTAAATGTTATTATGCAACCATATTATTACCATTATGATCATCTTCTTCTAAACATTTCTAAATGTTATTATGCAACCATATTATTACCAATATGATCATCTTCTTGTGAACATTTCTAAATTTTATTAATATAAATTTGAAAAAGGAGGAAAGATTGTTTCACATCAAAATTGCAACTTATGTCATGTCCATTAACCACTTATTATTACAATGATTACATTTCATATTAACAAGACTCATATAGCATATTAATTTATTTTATATTTTCCATAACTTGTTCAAAGGCTCTTCGAAAATTAACAAAACTAGAAATGAAATCATATTTTTGGGTACAAAATGTTACAATAACTCAAAATAACAAAAAGTATTTAATTGTAGCAAATTGTTTCACGAATATACCTAGCTTGACTTTAAACCCTTTTATTAATGCCATTAACTCATTGATGAATATTTCTTTTAAAAGTCATGTCAAATAACTTTTGGGATTAAACATCGTGTCTTGATAATATTTATTCAATCATATAATATTCGATAATTATAAAAAAGTTATTTGCAATGAATAGGCTTTACAACTTAGTATGGCATGTAACATAAAAATGGGAAATAACAAACCATGAAAGAATATTAAAAAGAATATAAAATTAGTTTAGAGATAATTTTATGAAAGCAATATAAATGTGAACTAATATTATATAGATATAATAATTATTAATACTTCACTAAGTTTAATTAAAAAATAAAATAAAACAATATTTTATATATAAATGTATATTTTATTTTTCTAAATAATAAATTTAAAATTAATTTTTTTAATAAATTAAAAATTAAAATGTTTTTTAATAATTTTTTTTTTTATAAATTAGACTCAAAATAAAAGATATAAAATAAGATTTCCATCAAAATAAAAAAATAAAAAATAAGATTTCCATCATAATAGTAATATTCAAAATTCATTTCTAGAAAGACTATTTACAAACCTCATTCAAAACGAAATATATCCAAAATGATTTTATAATAAGAGTTCTAAAAATTAAAGAATAGTTTTAGACTTCAAAAACATAAAACCTG
Source organism: Pinus albicaulis (assembly GCA_034641835.2). Classification (NCBI taxonomy): domain Eukaryota; kingdom Viridiplantae; phylum Streptophyta; class Pinopsida; order Pinales; family Pinaceae; genus Pinus; species Pinus albicaulis. The sequence continues at coordinate 1,279,839,154 of CM076570.1, read as the reverse complement.
AACATAACAAATCTGGACATTATTCATTTGGGAGAAAGGACTTCCACTACAATGTTTTCTCCATCAATGGCATCCTTGGCGCTAGTTGGCCCCAGGTGAAGGAAATAGTTATTATGTTGCACTCCATTATGAGTGTTTGTCTCAAGTATCAACTAAGTCTGATGTGGGGCTAATGGAGATGGAATGGGAATCTGCATTTCCCCGTTATTTTGTAATAACCTATTCCTAGTTATGAATTAACTCATGACACTAGATTCTAGTGTAATTAATTGTCTATTTTGTCGTAGTACTAATACCCATAATGATTTCAACCTTGAGATTAAGACTAGTGTCTTGCTTGCCCAAATTATCAAGAAAGGACTGAAAGTACTTGAATTCAACTCTTTTGTAACATCCTCATTCCTTTGTAAAGGGAGACACATTTCTTGAAGCTTTTTATAATCCATCTACTCAGGATAGAGGGTCACAAATATGAGATGATTGAAATCAAGCAAGGCATAAACCACTAGAATAACATTGAATGCACAATGTCCAATTCATGCTGTAAAGAACAATCACCTAGATTATACCTAAAAGTTGTTTCTTGGGCTGAAGTACCCAATTCAAGAACATAACATTGAACAATCCTAGAATATACCACTTTCAAAAATGAAATATTAACCCTGGTTGCTTGATATGATTCATTTGACATTGTTGGAAGAGAGCATGTGCCTACGAGCCATGGTTTGCTAAACCTCAACACTGTAATCCCAAAAAAATACCAACAAATTATGATGCCTATAATGTCGAGTGTCATATCCATTACCCCAACATGACCACAATTAATTGAACCAAAGGCATTCATCATGAGTCAAAGGAAGTAGGTGAAGCATGTAGCAATAATGAACATGTCTTATCGACCCTATCCTTGCTATGTGGGAAAATATTGACATATGCCAAGCCATTTTCCATGATGATTGAACATTGCATGGGTTGAGTTTCATATTGAGGAACACAATAAACATACCCACATTCCTTGATAATTAAGTTTCAACTTTTTTCATTGTATCCAAATTAACTTTTGAATTAGCTACAATGTTATCCTCTAGAAGAATATGGAATCACTCCATTATTTCAAGTGTGCCACAGGTATTTCTTATCCTTTTCAAGATGGAAGTTAGAAAAAAGTTGGATGGAAAAGTGTCCAAAAACATAGGTTTTATGAGGATTCTTGAGTCTCTAATCACAATTAGTTTTCTAATTTGCAAATTAATGGTTAGATTGAGTCTTTGCCACAAAGGCTAAACTTTTTTTGGTCATGACTTGAGACTCCATTCATAAATATAAATGATTGTCTCACTAAAACAATAAATAGTCCTTCTAATTCACATGACCAATCTTAATCAAATAAATCAACATATTATTGCTTTTATTTTAATATAAAAATACAATTAAATATAATAAATAAAAAATGAAATTATAAATTAGATTTATATTTCGATAAAAAAGGATTGTAATAATCTTTTCATTCTAAAGTTTTATAATGGATTTAAACCTTATTTTTGAGTTTATTAATATAAAAAAAATATAATTATCTTATCCTATATAAGACTACTAATTATAAAAATAATATCACAAAATTATGTTTTAATATTTTTATGAAAACAAATCATTTTCTATTTTTCTTTTTTTAATCTATAATATATATATATATATTTCCATGTATAAGCCAACCTCATTTCTGTGTTTAAAGTTTTCCAGATCCATCTGAGTTTGTAGAATGGATGTTTCGTGCCAGCAAGTTGATGAGCTAGATACGAACATTTCTGTTCACCTGAAAATAAACTCAAACTCGTTTGATGAAAATAAAAAACTAAATTAGAAAAACTACATAAATATTGATATTGTATATTGTAAATTTAAATTTTTATTTTTTTTTACACGTTTCGGCCCACCTAGATGATGATGAATTACACAAGATGGTTCGAAACGCAAAACAAACAAATTCATGTAAAATTCAAAAAGCTAAAAAGTTTCATGTGATTCATTCAATATACGCGGTATGGATAGAAAAGGCAGAATTCAAAGATTACATAAATATTAAAATATAATATTTCTGTATTTCAAAACTCTGCCGTATTGAAAACTAGAAACATTCGGAAGAATTACAGACAAAATAGACAAAATTCCCAGGGCTTTGTACATATCTAAAACTGAAACTGTGAATCCTCCTTGACGGACTCTGCAATCTGTTGACCGTCGAGAAAGGCGTCATTTTTCAGTTCTGGAGACCATGGGGACTCCCAATCTGTCGACTGTGTTCGCTTCTCAGTTCTGGAGACCGTGCTGACTTCGCCATCTGTCGATCAGTGTGCTCGCTTTTAATCTCTGGAATCCGTGTGGACTCTGCAATCTGTGCAGACTTCGCCATCTGTCGATCAGTGTAGTCGCTCTTAAGCTCCGGAAGCCGTGTGGACTCTGCAATCTGTTGACTGACCTTCAGTTCTGGATGCCCTGCGGACTCCGCAATTTGTAGACCAATCTGATCACTTTTAAGGTTTGGAGGCCGTTCGGACTCGGCCCCTATTTCGGCGGCTACTACTGAAAGGGATTGAAGCTGTTGATAGATGTCATCAAATTTTCTCTTCCATCTGCCTTTCTCTGCGGAGAGGTCAGGATTGGCGGCGAAGCAGCAACAGGGAAATCCTCGCCGTCGGTTGGCGCGATTGATGAGATCTTTCGCCTCTTCGACGCTATCCTTCAGTGTTTCCAAACAACATTTTCCGACGGCCTTGGGGAGTTTCTCGTGCTGATCTTGGAATTTCTTGCGATTGTGATCAACAATTTCCTCCATACGCCTGAACTCACTGGCTTTCACATTCAGAATGTGGAGGTTTTCCTCCGACTCGACAACACCCCGCATCTCTTTGATGACCACATCAATAATGGTGCTGCTTGGTCGTGCCATGGGGAAAAATCTGTAAAATTACAGAAACGAGGGAGATGCAGATTGTATGAATGTTCTGCACAATCATCCAAATACAAGGGGATGGAGTGGGTTGGAAAAAGAAGCTTTGAGAAGAGAATGATTGGAGTGAAGAATCTTGGAGAAGAGAAATAGGAGTTGGAGTGAGGGAGTAGATTGGAACAAAAAGACTAGGGGGAAGTACTTTGTATGCTGTTGGATTGTAATATATTTCTTTTGGGGTTTACTCTTGGAAAGAAAGTTCCTTTTTTTTTAATTAATTAATTTGGAGTGAGGGTAAGTAATGGTGAGCATGTTAGTGTTGGAATGTAATATATTTCATTTGGAGTGAGTATGTATAATGGTGAGTGTAGGTTAGGGTTGGATTGTAATATATTTCTCTTGGGGTTTACTTTTGGAAGGAAAGAAAGTTAAGTTTTTTTAGTTTTTTTGGTTGTGTTTTTTTTTTTTTTTTTTGTTGGGGTGTGTGTGTGTGTCAAGGTCATATATTATGGTTTATTGTAATATTAAGAGCTGAGAGCTTATTCTTTGAGTCTTATCAAAAGTTAAAAATGTTTTTTTTTTGCAGTGAATAATATTTCATTGGGAAATCATCGTGCTAACCACTAGCACTTGATTTTTTTGAAAAAATTAAGAAAAAAACATTCATTTATTTATAAAATATTGTCATCATGTAAAATCTTTTTATAAAAAACTAATTTTATATTTTAGGTAAAAAAATATTTATCTATTAATCTGAAAGTACAATGATAAACCTAATCCTAATGATGTGATTAATTCGAAAATAATTTTATCTATATTATAGATCACAAACTAACATTTATCTATTTGTTAGATCTTATCATTGTGAAATCATTTTTATTCCACCTAATAACTCTTACACATAAAATTTAAAATAATATATTCAAAATAAAATTATAATAAAATTTAATAAAAAATATTTTGTATTTTAATTCCAAAAATTATTATTCCAATCCTTTCCTAACACTTACCTGTAAAACAATTATTCCAATTCCGAACCACAATTATTGAAATTCTTATCAGTAACTTTGGAAAAGGCTATTCCAAACCCAACCGCATACAATTCGAGAAATCGATTGGGAGGATTATATATATAATGAGCTCTATTAAATATTATTTTGCATTTTAATTTTGAGCATGTTTATTGAATATTCTAATCACTCTTATATCTCTCTCAAAATGAAATTATTATGGACTTTAATTACGATTATTTTACATTTTAATTTTGAACATGTTTATTCCAATCCCTTCATTCACACTTACCCGTAAAACGATTATTCCAAAGTCGAGTCTCTATGATTAGAGAAATCAATCGTGAAATCAATTGTGATGTGAAATATCCCTGCCATATTAATTTATTATTATATCATTCGTTTCAGGTTTGTTGGTTTAATTCATCTCAAAAAACAATAGTGTGTTTATATGATGTAGTGTAATTTCATCATTATTTATATAAAATTATTTTATTAAGTATTTAAAGGATTAAAAAATTGAGATGTAATTTTTAAATTTAAAATATTTTTAGTCATAATCAAATATTAATTATTTAATGATTTTTTTAAATGAGTTAATATTGCATTTGTTTATGTTAATTAGTGAGTGAATTTATTTAATTGTGAAATCGTTTAACATTATACTAATTGGTTATCGTACTTATTTTATTATTAATTTGAATAAGTTTATAAGTCCTTATTACACCTCTAGGAAATATACCAAGATTCTATTTCCTTTTGAGGAATGTTTGTCTTAACCTTTGTCGTGATGATGTATAACCATAAGTTAGGGTCTCATGTATGAGTGTTGAGTGTGACATTGAAGTAGTTTTGGAAACCAAGGTCTTATGTAAAGTGTTACTAAGAAGGTCATTCATAAGCCAACATCACAAGTACAAGTAAAGGTATCAATGCAAAAGTAGTCAAAGAATGTTGTTCATAAAACAAGGTCCCATGTGCAAGTGTTTGTCTCAATGTTGACATAGTTCATGAAGCTTGTCCATAAGACAAGGTTCCATATATTAGTGCTCACATTGGTTCACAACTAAAGATACATGAATGGTTAAATATGATGCTCAAAAGGATCACCATGATCATATGAATCCAAATAGAAGAACCCTCCCTAGAAAAATATCTTCTAGATTGCCAAAAAGGGGTGGCTCTAGAAACAACACTAACATTGTAAAAGAATCATACTGGAAATGGGTAGGCACCAACTTCTCATGTGTTTTTTTAATGAAATGTTTTATGTATGAAGGGGTATGTGCATTAAAGAGAAGTTGAAAGTAATTATCTTTCAATAGATGACAACTATACATATGCCAATACATGCAAGCCTCCCCTAAATCACACCATTCATGTGGGTAATTGGTATACTCCCCTGTTGGAACAGGGTCCCCTAGCTATGTTTTTTATATATATTTTGTAATAATTAGTCTAGCGCAGGGGCTTTGGGGTGGGTCAAAGCCCCCAATGTATTGTAACAGGTCAAAGGGTAGACCTAGAGTCCGCAAACCACTGTTTGCAGACCACGGGATAACGCAGGCTATGATGATATAAATAAATGGATAGTTTGAGTCTAAGACTAAGTAATATTGATGCTAAGTACGAACTAATAAGATCTGTTTTAGGTAGTATTGGGTAAGGACTCTTGCTGGCTGTGTGTGCGAAGATCCTCAATCCTGTTGTGTGCGGACCTCACTGGCTGTGTGTGCGGGTTGTGACTTGGGTTTGTAACTCGGTCTTGGATGTTAATGAATGTGAAATTTGTTGAAGTATCTCTGGGTTACCTGAACTAGTTGCGATTACTATTGAAGTATCTCTGTGTTATCTGAATTAGCTACAATTGTGTCTATGTTATCTGAATTAGTTGTGACTATGTTATTATTTGATGATAATTACTACTGCGCACGTGGTTGCGAAGGTGTTGCTAAGTTCTACTCAATAATAGTAGCTTTGTTTATGTTTACATGATGTTTATACTATTAAGGGCTCGGTAATAAGGTTGCTTATGTGCGAACCTGATAGATCTCAACAGGACTGCCTTAATTACTTGCTTTCTCCTAGGGTGCAGAAACTTGGTTCCAGAACCCACCCATACTACTTCGGGTGAGACCTTGGCCTACGAAAGTAGGTCATTGCCGAAAGGGCCAGTAGACTTGTAGGAGTTTGTTGGAAAACCTTAAATTCAAACCTGGGTCAAGACCCCTCAAGCCAACATCCCCTTTAATGGTGATTAGGATATGCATTTGCTTAAAAATCTCTAACACTTTATAAATATGCTTTCTAGCCATCCATGTTTCCACTAAGGGTTGGGGGTATTGATTTTCAAGGGGTTTATATATATATATATATATATATATATATATATATATATATATAGTACTAAATCAAAACCTAGAAGTTTTCTATTAAATAATGTTGCCTGGGTCTAATCTAAACATTATATTAAAATATTTATGATATGTAATACATGTAACCATCATATAAAATATCTTAAAAAGAGAAGAATTTCAAACTACACTCTTCCATTCACGTGACCTTATATTCAAGTAATTTGTTTTTCGAAATCACATATTTTGTCAGAAGAAGACATGTTTGCACTTAATTTCTAAAAATTTAGAGAAAACACTCAAAAATAGATCTAAAGTGTTGTGACCACAACGTAAAAATCCATAAACAAAAAGAAATTGAAAGTTTAATAACTTATTTGTTTGACCTTTTAATTTTTTGGAATCAATTATTTTTGTCTAGAGAACCCAAATGTGCATTTGGTTTCTAGAAATTCCACTCAAGAAGCTTAAGAAATCAACCTAAAATTTTCAAATCCAAATTTGTGGAAAACTAAAAGAGAATATTTAACCATTCTACCTTGGGAATTTATCTAATACTAGTATTTATGTACTGGAAGGTAGAAAAGGAATAAAATGCAAGATATCTAATAATGTGCAAGACATGCATTTGTACTCTGACATTAAATCCATACACCTTTAAGGTAGGGTAAAACCATATATTGATTATTTTATAGAAGGATCAACTAATGTTCATTGTCCTTCTGTTGTCACTGCGACAAACACCCTCCAAAATTTTGCTTGCACTTGAATTTTGGAGCCTACTTGTGATCCTAGGATCTGTCGTTCCTTGATTTTTCTCATGCAATTCATGGTTGGTTGATCCTTTGCTGACATCCCAAGTGTCAAAGTAACTTTGTCACACATGTCAGTCCTTGATGAATTCATGAATGCACTTCTTTCTATGAAAGTTTAGATAGGCATTGTGCAACTCATGAAGGTAAGGCTTGCACAATCACTATTGACAGTGATTACACAATCCCTAAGAAAAATTTACCATGTCGACGGCCAATGTGCACTCTCCATTGATATTCCTACTCACTTCGATTACGATTGCTCTTTTATTTTGGTGATTTTTTCCAACTGTCACTTTTGTGCACCTTCACTTTCTCAAGTGTCTTTCATGTTTATGATTGTATTTTTTCCTTTTTTCCACTTTAATAAGTGTCATTTTCATGTTATATTCACTTTGGCATGTGTCACTTTCAATGTCGTTCACACTTGCAAGTGTCAATTTCACTTTTCTCTTATTGTTGCAAGTGTCGTCTTCTAGGCATGGGAAGTGTGGCACAATGTAAAAGCGAAGTCATGGTTCATTTCAGGAGGAAAATTTGGCACCAATGGATCCTATCTATCATATAGACATGTATTAGACTCATTTTCAAATTTTATTGCATTGTCGCACTAGTGTTGTCATTTTCTTTGCATAGTACATCCTAAGTGTTGCACTTGGAGGAGGTTGTTGTATTGTCATCACATTGAGGGGATCATGTTTTTCTTGTGTACCTGGTGTCCAATGTTTTGTCAACAATTATTTTTAATCCGTGTGATCATTCATAAGTTCAATACTGGTCTCACTTCTACCACATTGATCCCACACTTAATTAAACTATGGAAAGTTCCTACCCAATAAAATTAAACTCACTTAGCCTCCTAGAGCTGTGCAGTGCGTAGTGCCAAACCTCAAGTTGATCGCTTGCCTCTTGGAACTACACAATGCGTAGTTCTTTCCTCCAAGAACTGCGCATTATGAAATCTCAGTTCTCAACCTTTCCCTCTTAACCTCCACAATTACGTATTTTACCCTTCCAATCAATCTTCTTCTACACATTGCACAGTGGCAAGCCTCAAATTGTAATCTTGCCTCGAGTTGTAGAAATATATAAATATATTCAATTGATCTTGTAATTTACTAAAACAAAATACTGAATCATTTCTACAAATTGCAAAAACCAATTTCGATCACACAATCACATAAACAAGTAAGAGAAATAATTATCAATCGTACAACACAAGATGCGTTTGGGGAAATCCTTGGCTAAAAACCCCACTATCTGTATATTGAATAAAGTCAAGAACATGAAACAATATAATGTTTTTTCTCTTCCTGAGAAACCTCTACACTCTTCTGATTGTCTCACTCTGATCTAAGCAAGTTTTGTCTAATATTTAACCAGTTTCTTGCCTCTGCCTAGCCAGCCTTGCTTATGCATTCCTGGGCTAATTGAGCCCCTATTAATTAGAAAATTCCCATCAATAGATTTCACAATACATCCAAGGCTTCCTGATGACCTCATGCATGACCTATACAATTTTCTAATTATACAACTGATAGTTCTCTTCCCTTTACTACAATCTCAACTAGGCCTTCCTTAGAATTGACATGCAACAACTATTTATAGCGAATTATTAGTTAAATTATTGATCACTACTTGTGAATTAAATAAGATTTAATTCACTGGACCTATCAATAGCTAATATCTCAGTTAGAACAAGTTAAATTGATTTTAACTCAAATAATTGAGTTAACCGGTTACAACTCACAAATAACTCAACCAGGGCTCTTAAAAAGTAGGAGACACCCTACATGCCTCTAGTTTGACCCTCAACTCAAATTTACTAAGATAACTAAGTCTTACTAACTCAGTTAACTCGTACAAGTTGTCGTGTGATGTGAAATTACAATTTACTTCAAATTTAATTAAGGGGAAATTAAAGTAGAAGCCACTTTGGGTGCAATTCCTTGTTGCCATTTCAACACTCCCTCTCAAAAAGAAAACAATTGTATGTTACCCCTACCATGTCTCAATGGAACTCGAATATTCTTCTTGAAAATGCCTTCATCAAGATGTCTACATCCTACTCCTCCATGGGAGTGCACTCTATTGACATAATATGCCTCCACACACAATCTCTAATATGGTGATACCAGATATCAATATGCTTGGAATTGTCATGAAAAATTGGATTAATCGAGAGTTTGATGTAACTCTAGTTATCAAAATAAATCACCTTCAGAATCATCTATCGACCAAACAAACCAACAAGTATCTTCCTCATACAGATGGCCTCACATGTTTCCTGACTCGTCGCCATGTACTCTACCTCTATTAAACTGAGTGCAATTTCCTGTTGTACCAAGAAATTTCTATTGATCCTATGTTTAAGATTTCCCCTGATGTTCTCTTCCTATCGGATGGGGTCCTTTCCCAATCTCGATCGGTGAAGCCTTGAAGCTTCACTCCCTCTATCTGTTTGTACCATAGTCCAAACTTTTTTGTGCCTCTTAGGTATCTTAATACATGCTTGCTTGCCTTCCAAAAGAGCTTGGTAGGCTTAAACATAGCTTGACTAAGTTGGTTAACCGCATAGCATATGATCGCCAAATACATGAGTGAACCCACAAGTTTCCTGTAAACAGTAGCATCTACCACCTATCTTGAAGTAGCATTCTCCTTCCTCCAGTTTCCTACTAGACGAGTCTCCATGGGTTTGTTGCCCTCCATGTGGAACTTCCTGAGGATCTTGTTAGCATAATTTCCCTGAGATACAAACAACTCCCCATCTCTTTTCCATATTTCCAATCCTATGAAATAGTGCAAGAGCCTGATGTCCTTCATCTCAAATTCTCTTGCAATATCCTCTTTACAATATTTGATGAGATTATCATCACCCGCTAGTATCAAATCATCGAATTAAAGTACAATAATTAAAATCTCACCTTCTACCACAATATGATAAAGGTTTGCATCTGCTTAGCTCTTGGTGAAGTCCAACTCGATGAAATAGTATTTGATCCTAGTGTACCAAGCACGAGGTGCTTGCTTCAGCCCATACAATTCCCTCTTGAGTCTACACATATGTGGCTCCCTGTTGAAGATCTAAAAACCTTATGAATGATCAATGTACACCTCTACCTCAATCACCCCATTGAGGAAGGTTGTATTTACATCCATATGATGTATATTCCATCCTATCTGCACTGAGAGTGCAAGGATGGATATGATTGATGAGTACTTAGCGAGTGGTGCAAAAGTCTCATCATAATCAATCCCCTCCACCTGAGAGAACCCTTTAGCCATAAACATGGCCTTGTGCTTTTGCACACTCCCATCTGTTGCCTGCTTCACCTTGTAGATCCACCTGGATCATACAAATGACTTCCCCTCTGGTCTTGGGACAAATTCCCATGCATTGTTTCTAATAATGGAGTTATACTCCTTAAACATAGAATAAACCCAAATTGGTTGTTGCACTGCTTCCTCAAAATAGGATGGTTCTATCCCTACATCTTCACTCATAAGAGCCATATATCCAGTGTACCACTCTGGGGACCTTCTCTGTCTGCGATGTGATGTGTGTGCTCCCACATTTTCTCTCGCATCTAGAAACAACCTTTGAACCTCTCCGGCGTGATTCCTTCTGTCTCGGGATGTCTCCACATCAGTGGGTGCTTCCACTCTTTGCACCTCTACTTTTGGCTGCTCCACATCATGAGGTTCTTCTTTTAGAGACAATATCTCCTCAACTACATGCAACTGAATATCCCTCTCAAGGGAAATTCGCATGGCCTTCTCTTCATCAAATTTCACATCTCTTCTGGCTATTTTCATCCCCTGTGTTGGAAAGTACAACCAATAGTTATGTGGTGTATCAGTGTACCCCACAAATATCCCCAAATCAGATGTTGGCTCTAGCTTCTTCCAAGAATCTTTGGTCACATGACAATAAACTGATGAACCAAAAATTTTAAAATGCGGCACATCTGGTCTCTTATCTGAAAAATATTCCTCTGGTGTACTCATCCCAAGTATCCGATGAGGACTTCTATTCTGCACAAATACTGTTGTATTGCATGCTTCCACCCACAAATGCAATAGTAGGCCCTAATCATGTAACATAGCTCATGATTCTCCCACAATATTTTTGTTCTTCCTTTTTGCAACCCCATTCTGTTGTGGATTATGAGGTCTTGTCAATTCCCTTCAAATTCCTTCTGAACCACATAATTTCTTGAATTTGTTAGCAAAAAAATATCCACCATTGTTTCTCGACAAGTGCTTTGAACTCACAAAAATTTGAGAACATCTGATATTTCTTCTGCATGAAGAAAATCAAAACCTTTTGTTAAAAATAATCTAAGAAAATCACATAATACCTGTGTTTTGTTGTGGAAATTATCAAGAATGGTCCACACATGTTTGAGTGAACTCTCTCAAGGATCTCCTTTGCTCGACTTTCCTTATTTTTAAAGGTGGCTTTGGTATACTTACACAATGTACACCCTTTTCATGTATCTCGTTGTGAAAGTGCACCCTTTGGAAGTCTTGTAGAAATATTCTACATTATCTTCAAAGCGCCATGGTGTAAATGCACCAATCTCCTATGCCATAACTCATCTATTTATTAGCTCTCCACTTTCTCTGCTTTCATTATCAAGGAAGCACAATATTCTACATCCAGTTTGTAGAGGTTCTTTACTCTAAACCCAATATTTTTCACCTATCCCATGGATTTGTGACGAAGGAGAGCCTTTCCTTCACTGAATATCACATCATAGCCACGGTCTTCCAACATAGCAATAGAAACCAAATTCTTCTTTAAACCAGGAACATACATGACATATTTTAATGTGAGAGGATTACCTGACTCCCTCTTAAAGGTAATTTTACCTACACCAGTAGCGCTATACCTCCCATCATAGCCCATCTCGATGTGCATCCGGAGATCCTTCTCGCCTAAGCTACTAAAGAATTATTTGTTATCGGTCATATGGAATGAAGCTACACTATCTAAGTAACAAACATAACCCATCACCGATGACATCATGCATGCAATGAGGGTGAAATCCAACTCGAACTATGAAGCAAGTGCTTCACTTGCTTCTCCTCTCAAGGTATTCTTGTGCAGAAACTTTGTAGCATAGTGTCCAAGCTCATGATAGTGAAAACATTTTACCTTGAACAAGTCTTGCTTCATTCATGCCTAACCAAAATCTAATTTGGAATGGGATGTATTCCCTTTCCCTTTCTTCACATTTCTAGCCTAGGCATATTTCTCCTCATCATCATTCTTTGATGAGTATCCATATTTAGTATTCCGTTGAATTTATTCTCGTACTAAGCCAGACCATGATATCTCCCACTTTGGTAGCTTCTACCTCCCATTCATTGAGTCTTGGTAGGTATGATAGCTCTTGGGAATGCCTAGAAGTTCTAGGCTCACCAAATCATCCTAGGAAATTTTTACCCCAACACTTCAAAGCTCATCTCGACATTGAGTGAACTTCGTCAAGTATTTTGGGATCATGTCGCCCTTCTCCATATTGATATTTCTGAGCTTTTCCTTCAGTTCCAGCTTCTTGTGGTCACTGCTATTCTAAAATAGATATATTAAGTTATTCCACATAGCATACAGAGTTTCGTTTCCATGGAGATTCGATACAATATGATCTTTAACTCCTTCTAACAAAATCCTTCTCGCCCTTGCTACATTCTTCTTCCATGCATCAAGAATTTGCACATCTACTACTGTGGGTTGGGGAATATCATTGTCTATGAATGCCTTCAATACATTTTCCTCTAGCACTACTTCATCCTGTCCTTCCATGCTATGTAATTCGAATTTCCTTCGAGGGTATCTTCAAGTCTTAAGCCAGTGAAAGACATATTGATCTGTTGTCGGTCCTGAAGCAATAAATCTGAAAATTCAATGTACATATTCAAAATAAGCTCGATTTATTCTCTTCTATTGTGATTCCTGCTTTGATACCATATAGAAATATCTAAATAAATTCAATTGATCTTGTATTGTACTAAAACAAAATGCTGAATTGATTCTACAAATTGTAGAAACCAATTTTGATTGCACAATCACATAAACAAGTAAGAGAAACAATTATCAATCACACAACACAAAATGTATCTAGGGAAAACCTCGGGTAAAAACAATGTTATATGTATGTTGCATAAATTCAAGAACATGAAAAAATACAATTTTATTTCTCTTCCTGAGAAACATCTGCACTCTGCTGACTATCTCACTCTAAACTAAGAAATTTGGTCCAATATTTAACCATTTTCTTGCCCCTGCCTCAAAAGCCTTGCTTATGCATTCCTAGGCTAGTTTATCCACTATTAATTAGGAAATTCCTAATCAATAGATTTCACAATACATGCAAGGCTTCATGATGACCTTATGCATGACCTGTACAATTTTTAATTATACAACTAAGAGTTCTCTTCCCTTTAACTCCAATATCAACTGGGCCTTCCTTAGAACTGGCATGCAACAACTATTTATAGTGAATTATCAGTTAAATAATTAATTACTAGTTGTGAATTAAATCATATTTAATTCAAAAGACTTATCACTAGCTCATCTCTCAGTTAGAACTAGTTAAAATAATTTTAACTCAAATAATTGAGTTAACTAATTGCAACTCACAAATAACTCAACCAAGGCTCCTTAAAATTAGGAGACACACTACATGCCTCTCGTTTGACCCTCAACTCGAATTTATTGATCTAAATAAGTCTTACTAAATCAGTTAACTCATACAAGATGTCATGTGATGTGGAATTACAATTTAATTAAGGGAAAATTAAATCAGAAGCCCCCTTGGTGTGCCATTTCTTGTTGCCATTTCAACGTGAGTTGTGCAAGTGCATAATACCCTCACTTATCTCTCTCTCTTGCACTAGACATTAGGAAATTTCAAGGCTCAATACTGCTTCATTGAGCTCCTCAATTTCACAGTCATATTTTCCTAACCTATAGAATTGTGCATTGCACAATCTCAAGCTTTGGTCTATCACTCTTGGCCCCTGGAACTGCACACTACAAAATCCATGGGTCTTCCTCCCTGTCCATTCCCTAGTCCCAACCCAATCAGTCATTTTCATATTTCCATATTGATGTTGTCTTGTCATGAGTGGATTCAAATTGCAGGTACTACATCTTGACATGACAGGATGATGCTCAGAGAGGAAGAGAAGGATATTATGATAGAACAAACTTATGAAGTTGGAACCATGAAAAAATCATCGATTAGAAGATGAAGGGACACTATCTTGCCATAAAACATCAAAGTTCAAGATTGCATGAAGACTCCATATCAATCATACCCTTGGAGGATGAAGATGAAATACATGCAAGATCCATCATGAAGATGCAAAGAAATTAGCAAAAGGAGCAACTTGGCAATGCCACATCATCATGAAGTTCCATGTCATCATTTTCAAGAGTCATCTCAAGAGTCACATGTGTCATAATGTCTTGCCACATCATTTATGGAATGTAATTATGTAATTCTCCAAAATGAGAAAATGTAAAAAAGTGTGGAAGACCAAGGGACCCACATGGAATATGAAGAGTTACTAGAAATTTCTAAAGTCATATAGGAGCTCAAAGTTCATGTAAGAATTCAAAAATTCATTGTAGAAGCTAAAGAGACATGAGGGAGGTCAAGAATCACATGGGAGGTGGAGAGTCACCTCATTTGCTATAAATACACCCTCATAACTCAAGCAAAAGGACTTTTAGGACTTGAACATCCCACCATGGCTTATCTAACAATGACATAGGAGAGAATATATTTATTTGGAGGAGAAGGTGATGACTAAATGTTCCACTATTGGGGCTAGTGTGGCAACATTGTACTTGTATATATTGACACTTCCACTTAATATATGGATCTCAATGAGCCAACACATTTTCATGCATGTAATGTGAATATCATGGAATATTCTTTAAATGTTTGTGGTATATGTTTTATTCATATGTACTAAGGAAATTGAATTATTTTGGTGGATTTGATACTTGTTGAAGGTGTGGTGTATTTGGATTTATGATCGTGGTTGTCTTGTGAACTACTTTGCAAGTTAACTAACAATCCTCTTATGCTCTTGTGTGTCTCTTTTAGAATAGTACTATTAATTTATTATATAGGCTTAATTTCTTTCTCCTTGCCATGAAACTACCTTATATAAATCACTATTGTATGTCTCAAGACAATGGCAACCAATTGTATTTTCGATTGGGCCTCCTACTCCAAACAATGTGAGGTCTAATTGGGAATTCACATCAGGGAGACCCCCTTGGTTGACATATTTTCAATACTATCAACAGTTGGCACTAGACGGAGGGACAAATGAAATTTTTTTCCTATTGATACTATTTTGAATATCTCATATTAAATGGCTCTTTCCAAAATCATAATTCCAGAATTTCTAACATGTCTCCTAGTAAAATTTTTAATCCCTGCGGAATAGTTTCATGACTTGTCTCAATTCAAGTTTGATGGTGAGAGTGGTAGATTCATAACAAAACACACACACACACACACACAGATATATATGATTTTCTTGGTTTTTATAAGTCTCATGAAATTGATGATTGAAGTCCAGCCCCATTTGTTGAAAAGGTGCCTCATGTTTCCCCAATGAATTCCAAGCCCCATTGTTGAAAGAAGCCTCAACATTGATGGGATGTAAGGGTAAGGGTAAAAAATTTCTTTTGCCATCAAACATTTGACACTTATGGCAAGACATGACAAGTTTCTGAGTACTGGGAAAAGGGAGGGCCAATAGTAACCAGACCTGAGGATTTTATTTGCTGTAGTCTTCCAGTAAATGTGTCCTCCACATTCTCCCTCATGCATTTCATGCATGATTTTTTCTGCATCATCCTCGAAGTAAACATTTAAGTTCTTACAATTCCATTTTTCCAATACTTAATATGCAATAATTTAAAGCCTTCTGTTTCAAAAATCTAGCTTTAGTTTTAGACAAAGAAGGAGGGGCATTCAAATATAAAAGTACATATACGATATCAGCATACCAAGGTGAATTCATAAATGTTTCTTCAATTAAGGGAGCAACGAATTCTTCTATTTCTTCCAACACATCCACCATATTTATATCTAGTGCTTGGAAGTTTGACTCAGCCATGAGTTTTGCTAATCCCTGCCCTTTGATTAGTTTGGTGGGTTTTATTTCTAAGTCATATTCAAGAATAGTAGCAATCCATTTTCCCCTTTTACCATCAAGGTCTTGACTTATAATATCCTTGACAAAAGTATGTGGGACAAAAGCAATGATGTGGGAGTGTAAAATGTAGACTCTAAAGTCTTTTAATGCTTTCACCAATGCTAAGGCTTGTTTTTCCATGATGTTATATTTAAGAGGAGCATCTCTCAAGGCCCTACTAAAAAATGATATTGGTTGTTCTTGCCCCAAGTCATTCTTTTGAAGTAATACCGTAGCTATTGTATGTTCAGATACAAAATAAAAGATATAAAAATCTTTGGTGAAATCTGGACTAATTAGGATTGGTGTTTGAGTGAGAGCTTGTTTGACCAGTTCAAATGATTGTTTATCTTGTGTTTTCCATTTAACACCTACCTCTTTCTTAACCATGTTTGTAATGTTTCTTAATAGCTCAAGCAAGTTTGGGGATAAACCTCCTCAAAAAATTAATCTTTCCAACGAAATATTGTAATTCTTTGAGGCTCCTAGGATGGCTAATTTTCAATATGCCATCAATCCTTTTAGGGTCTACTTTGATTCCCTCTTCTGAAATAATGTGACCAAGAAGTTTACCTTCTTGGAGGTCAAAGAGTGTCTTTTTAGGATTCAAAGATAAGCCAAGTTTCCTACATTTCTCAAAAACTTTTCTTAAATGAATCAAATGTTCTTCATCAGTTTTAGAGAAAACAGTTATGTCATCAAGGTAAATGATTTATAAAATAGCCAATATCTTCTAATAAGGATATGTACATGGCCCTTTGGAAGGTGGCCCTTGCATTCATTAAACCAAATGGCATTTTGACATACATAAAGATGCCCCAAGGTGTAGTAAAAGCAGTTTTGTGTTGATCACTTGGGAGCACTAACACCTTATTGTAACCTGAGAACCCATCCAACAGTGATATTCTTTTTTATCCAAATACCCTTTGAAGTATATGGTCCATATTTGGCAAGGGGTATTTGTCTTTTAGGGAAGCTCTATTTAAATTTCTAAATTCAATGCAGAGCATGAATTCCCCTGTCTTCTTCCTAACAGAAACTAGGTTTGAGACCCATTCTGAATATCTGAGGGATACTATAATCCCAACATCATACATTTTCTCGATCTCCTTCTTAACTAAAGGCAATAAAACAGGGTTTATCCTTCTTAGTTTTTGTTTGAAAGGTTTCTGATTTTCCTTAAGAGGAATTTTGTGTTGGATGATGCTAGTGTGATAAGATTTCAGATCTTTGTATCCCCAAGCAAACACATCTCTAAATTCTTTGAACAGCTCTATGTATTGCAATTTTATGTGAGCTGGGAGAGTGCTGGATAGTTTTATCATCTTGGGTTCTACTAGGCTACCTATGTTATGTTCTTCTACATCTGTTTACATAGGCTCCATTCTTGGTTCTTTGGCTACATCATTATAGTCAAACAGGTGTGAGACCTCTTGGAATTGTATCAATTTTTGCATTGTAAAACTTCCAAATATTTCTAGTGTGTGTTGTCAATTAATTTTTCCTTAAAAATATTTTCTAATTGATTTATATCAACAGAATTTGTCACTTCTGTTTCTGGGATTTGTTCATTTTCTACACAGTTTTGTTCATGACTAGTTTCTAATGCTGGTATGGAAAAATTATTTTCTGATTTTAGGAAATCATCTATGTGTTTGTCATTGTCAAACACATTCCAGTGATCCTCATTTTCAAGCACTGCGGGCCTATTTTTGAAATTTACATTAAACTGTTCATTTATCTGAGGTATTTGGCAATTGCTGGCATTAAAAGCAAGTTCATTTGCTAGATAATTTTGGGCTCTTGGTATGAAAATGATTTCATATTTTTCAAAGGTATTTAGGAGATCAAGGGAAACATTTCGATATTCTATAAGTCTTGGGTTTTTGGCTGAATATTCTCCTTTGATTTTTCTAATGATGAGTTCAGAATCTCCTGGGACTGATATTTTCTGGGCTTCAAGTTGTTTAAGCAATTGCAAGCCAAGGACCAGGGCTTCATATTCAGTAATGTTATTGGTGCATGGAAAGTATAATTTATATGAATAACCCTAATTTGTATTGTGAATCCATATACCTACCCCTGAACTTGTTTTATTACAAGACCCATCAAAGTTTATTATCCAAAGTACTTCTGTCTCATTTTCATTTTCTTGCTGTTCAGAATTGTTGATGTTTTGTATATGAGTTGAGAGAAGTTTTGACTTATCTGGTAAACTAATTTCTTCTTTTTTTTCCTTTTCTTGTTGAGTGATTTCATCTTCATTGTACAAGATAAATGAATCTAAGCTTGACTGAATGGAATATATTGGAGAGTTGTTTGGTTTATGTATGTTGCTCACCATGTATTTCATGTGGGATTCCCTGTATAATCTTTTGTTTTTGTTAATACTAGGATGGTGGCATAAGACATGTCCATTTGAAGGCTTCCCTGAAGTTTGGCTCCCCACGATCTTGATAAAAGCATGCCATACTTTGGGGGAATATCAGCTACTACTATGTCCATTACTAGCTCTTAGCATGGATTTGAGATAAGTTAACACATAAATCTTTGATTAAACCCAAGCATTTGACTCTGCTTGAATCAAAGGAAAATATATCCTTGTACGGTTTAGTAATTTCTAAGCCTAAGCTTTCCATTACTACTTTGGGCATAACATTATGTGAAGCTCCAGAGTCTAACATGGCATTGTGTAATATTCTATCATGTATATTTAGACTAATATAGAAGGGAGGGATAGCCCCTTCTTGGTATTTTCCTTCAACTTCAGGACCAAACAACAAATCTAGTTTGTCATATGTCAAGTTTAATGTATCAGTGTCACTTCCTAAATTTAAAGCTTTTAAAACTTGGTTTTTGTACACTTCCTAGGTTACTAGTTCAGCTAGAGGTATAGTAATTTTTATCTTTGCAATCTCTCCCTCAAGGCTGAAAGGAACTATTTTTTTTGTCATATTTACATCTGTTTTTTCAATTGAATTCCTTTCAGCAATTTTGATTTGCTGAAATTTGTTTGGACTATTATTAGGGACAGTTTTGCTAGGGCCACTAGCAGAGGTGCTAGGGCGGCTTTGTTCAACACTTTGCTGGCTACTTTTCTCTTTGTTTAAATTTGTTGTCTTAGCCAAAATGTTGGTCTTCTCTGTTGTTTTCTTAGGTTGATTGTCTGTATTTTTCCTAACAGTAGTGGTAGTGTTTTTATCATTTGAATTATCTAGGTTCCCTTTGCTTCTTATATCATATTGTTTATGTACCTCCATGATTTCGTTTTCAAATCCCAATCTATAGTCTTCAGAATATTCATAATTGTTTTCATTTGGTTCTGAGGAGAAGAAACCTTGTTCTTCTTCAGTGAGGAAAACATCATCCCCACTGTCTGATCCAATCAAGTTTACATGATTTTCTCCCAACCTTTCAATCTCCCTTTCTTCCTCTTGATCTACATAGTTCTGCTGGAAGGGAGGTCTAATTTGTTGGTCATTATCTCTTTGCCTATCTTGATTATTTTCTCTTCTAAAATTCTTATTTCTACTTTTGTTTTGGGGATTGTTTTGATTTTCTCTTGGTGGCACTCTATCATTCAAGTTGATCTTTTCAAGCATTCTTTCCATTACCTTCACTAGGTTATCAATTTTGGCATCAGAAGATGAGGTTGAGGGTGCAGTATCATCTTTATAAGCTACCCTCTTCTCTGATCTTACCCTAGCTCTTTTCTCAATTAAGTTTGCTTTTACACTTACAGCCCCTTTCTGCATGTCTTCTAGAGTTAAGTAATCTCTCTCCCTTAGTTGATAGGCCATTTCAGCATCAAATCCTTCGGGGTATTTTACTAAGGCTAAGCCTTGCGGATGTTTCATGTGAGGGGGAAGAGCATTGTAAATACTGTTAAACCTAGTGGAGTAGTCATGAATACTCTCCCCTTGATTTATTTTAATATTGTTGTACTCTGTTAATATTTGGAGAGGGTTATTTTTTATTTCCCATTTGTTTATAAATGTTTGATGTAAATAAGGGAGATCATTGATGTTGTTAGGAGTTAAGTTTTTAAACCACTTCTTTACTTCTCCTCCTAAAATTTGAGAAAATATTCTCATATTTATGGTCTCATCTTCTATTTCCATATAATCAAATGCATCTTCCATCTTATCTACATGTTGTTGAGTTGTGGTAGATTCTTTTCCAGTGAAATGGGGAATTTTAGACTGATCATCATTTAGTAAGGGAACCATAGGTTGTGGTAACACTAATGGGGCATACCATGCTGTCATGGCTGGAAGGAAAGGTGGATTTATAAGGGGTGGATTGACAAGAGGGAAAGTGGGCTGAAATGGAGTGTTTTGAACAGTGGTAGTATGGATTGGAGTGGAAGAAACACTTGGGCCAACAAACTGGTTTTGAGCAGATCTGTTATGGAAGAGGCTGAAGTGGTGAAGAAGCTGGGAATCAGGAGGAGTAGAAGGTGAGGCTTCTCTACTAAATCTCCGCTACAAATCTACAGATTCAAGATCAGTTTGGTTTAAATCACTTTGAGATCTGGTTCTGAAGATGTTCTTTGTAAGATGTAAGTCAAAGTGCAAATCCTCCAAGACAACAAGGTTTTTAGGAACAGACTTTGTTCTTGGGATGTTCCTATCAGCATCTAATTTTCCAGCTTTAGAAGTCTACCACAGAATTCTGTCTGGGTTGTCAACTATTGTAGGAGGATTGGGGTCTGTATGAGATCTAGTGTTGATTCTATGCAAATCCAGACTTCTTTTTCAAAAATGAGAGAGGCTAAGGTTTTTAGGGATTGTTTTGAAAGTTTTGCCTCTCACAATGTCTTATCTAGTAGGGGACTAGGCTTCCAAAATTCCTTCAAGGCTGGTTAACACAGTCTTAAAGAGATCTAGAGACCTACATGAGTAATAGGCCTACTGGGCTAGTGGAGTTGCCAGGTGGAAACTTTTTAGCTTTTTATGTAGGTAAAATGATTTATGGTTCCACCACCATGTTTGTTATGAAGCCAATTTGAAATATTTTTTTTATTTTTATATTTCTATGGTTATGAGAGTGTCCTATATCTAATTTCAACACTTAGGTAAGGTGTTTAAAACAAATAGAGTCTACTCTATGGCTTGGTAACTGATTTTATTAGGAAATTGAAGGACTAATGAGTTTATAATAGTTTGCTAGGCTATCATAGTTTCAATTCAATAGGTCCCACCGTGATCGCCATTATGTTGGTGTTCCTGAGTTTTGATAGATTGGCTAACCAAAAGACAATACAACATCAAAACCAATATTTAGAGTTCCAGGATCTAGTCCTCCTGTTCTCAGAGAGGGATCTCTCAAATTATTTGTTTGCAAATGTATATCTTGTTTTCTTTTAAGTATTTATTTTACACTAGTTATTAAGTGCAGGTGTTTGTTTGTTTTGTGTGTTTGGTTGAATTGGAACAGTAGAACATGAAAGGTCTAAGTAGTATAGATAGAAATAAGAAGTGTCAGATTCATTGGGCAATGGAGTCAAGAAGAGGTTTATGACAAGCTCATCAATGGATATGGGATATCAAAGGGAAAATCTAACTTGGCCACAGGATCCTTTAGTTTTGTGAATGAGATGGACATTAATGATTTGGAAAGAGAAAATGAAATCTCAACAAAGGGAACTTAGAAACATAATTTGAGCAGAAAGAGGTATTTGATAGACAGGGCTAACCATGAATTCTATAAACCACACTTTAAGAAAATAATGACTTCAAGACAACTTTTAAAATGAAATCTAAGATTCGGGAGCACATCCTATTTCCTCAAAGATTTTATTTCAAATGAATTATAAAACATGAAAGATTCACTGATAATTAAAGTCATAGAAGAGGGAAAACCTAACACATCCATGATTACAACTATAAAGACCTTTAAAAAAATTATTCAAGCAAGCACAAAGGGTATGATCAAAACATACCTCCTTGGCTAACTATAAACAATGGTACTTCAAAGGGAGACTTCAAAAACAGTTTTCAAGTGGCAACAGACAAGCAGGGAAAACCATAAATCATGCTGGAACCAACTATTTGAACTATTTGAGAAATAAACAAGCATAAGGGTTCAAGAGAATGATTAAAGACTCTAAAATTCCTTAGCAGAAGAAAACATAAAACAGTGAAGGATAAACAGGTCTAAGGTGCTTCCAGGAGTCATTTCTTAGCCTAAACTTTTCATCCTACTGTAGTAAGAATTGATGGAACATAATGAAAATGAGAAAAAAAAACAGATAGTTCAGAATACATCACCAATAGCCAAGCTCAGGGATCCAATGATAGAGCCTTCTCAAGAACAAGCATGTCAAAACATCATCAGGCTTCCAAGACTTCAATTTCTTCTTCAACTTTAGACAAACTATGTATTATTTCAAAGAGTTCCAGTGTTACAACTAGTGACCAACCAACCCTTTACGATGTGCTCCTCAAAGAGATTTTATAAAAAAAAAATGAGGAGGTGGAAGAGTTTCTAGGGTTTAAGTATCATTAATTCCATACTAAATGCAACTCCTAGCCTTGAAAACCATGCAAGGTATGAGGCAGGAAAGCATTGAATTACAACTCTGTTTCATTTACTTTGTTTCTGTCTTTTCAGGCTTAGTGGGTGAAAAGATTGACTTTAGGCATTGTCTTATATTTTTTAATAACTTTACTGACAGTTTAAAATATGTTCTTTTGTTTGCAATAACTGTCAGTTGCCCTTTGCCTTAACTGTGTATTCTTTTGAGATAGAAAGGCTGCAGGTGGCATTTCTGGTAGCTGGGGATTTAATTAGACCGTTTGATGTGGCATCTAAGGTTCTTCTGGATCTGTCTTCTTTTATTTCCTTTAAAAAATTTATATACTTTAATATTGTGTTGATGCCTTGATCCTCTGTCTTCGATGATGATACTCTTCAATTAATCGATGTTCACTGTGTTGTTGTTTGCAGGTGCGCAGGGGTTTTGTTGGAGAATTTGTTTAAAAAGCCGATAATCATGACTTATCGACCCTCTAAAACGTGGAATTTAAACTTAAAACCCTTTAATCTTGTAACCAGGGGTATGAGGATCGTCATCCTCAGCCCATGTCACTGTAATTATTTGCAGGAGGGTTTTAACCTTGAACTTCATTAAACCTGCATAAAAACAAAAAAAAGGTCATTTAAATCCTGCGAAGATTGGTTTAATACTGCTTTAGAGGGTTTATGGAGGCATTTTGGAGCTGTGAGGATGGGGAAATGTAGCGGAGTAAGGAGAAAAACCAGGCAAAATAGCTAACCAGGCTCGCATTTGAATTATGGCGCGAATATGAAGAAGGGTGGTTTTGGGAAAACCGGCAGCGGTTTTCGCGAGGGCTCTGGACGGTAAGCAGAATTAGCCGAATGGAACGCAATACGATTCATCAATCGACACGTGGATTCTTAAAACCACTTTGTAGCTCAGGGGGTTGCGGATCTCACATGACGGGCCGAAAGATGCACAGGCGGAGATGGTAGTGGGGTCTACGGTGACGTAGATTTTGTCACGTACAGGACGGGTGCAATGGGTTATCGGGTTAATTCCCGACCGTCGGATCCCTTTGATGGACGGTTGAGATTTAAAAGAGGGAGTGGATATATTGAAAGGGGAAGAAAGGAAGGCAAGGTGAATGGGCGGAAGGATGGGGGGGTCGGTGGTCGTTGGGGGGTATAGATCGATGGTCCCGGATCTATTTTAAATCATATGTGAAAATGAAAAATAGAAGGGAAAAAGGGAGTTTTGGCACGAAGGTGTGTGCGTTTTTAGCGCCCGATTGTGAGGCTCTAGGACATATGAGAAAAAGGGCGCAGAAGGGTATAAGGCATCAGGGGCTTAATGCCCTTGTAGTGCACAAGATTGTTTTTAAGGCCAAAAACAATGATTTTAAGGCCAAGCAGAGTTTGATACATTAAAGAGGATTTTAAACTAAAAAAGAGAGACTATAAGGTTTAAAAGAAGGTTGTAAAATGGTTTAGAAGTCAAATGAAGGTCTATCCAATGATGAAATTACGAGTGAAATGGAGAAGTGTAATGATGAAAAAATGGAGTCTCTTCAGCAGTTTCCTCTCTGTTCATTAGCAGGTACTCGAGGACTTATATTGAAACAATAGTGAAGATTAATTCAAAGGATAAGGAATCATCATAAGCCTTCAAAGATGATGGATTTTCAAAGGAAATATATCTCTTTAAGGCTTAGAAACAAGTTTAGCCACCACTAGGCATATCAGAATTTATAGGTGGCTAACCTTGACCCCCAACACGTATTGGTGTGGTATAGTATACTAGCCACTAATAGGAAGGAAGGGCCCTCCTTATTAGCAGAGATCACTCGTTAGGAATGTACTATAGCTATTTGATTTATTTCCTCTTAGTTATGATTCATGTATGATTGTTGTTTTTCTTACTTTTAATCTTCTTCATGCTTTAATGATTTTATAATTCTAACCTCTATATTGTGTAACAACATAGGTCATCGACTGGTCCTTTTGCTAGTGTGACAATTATTTAATTCATGTTAAGGTTTGATGGTGTGTTTATTTCATTTGAATGTGTGTTTCAAGATTTTTTTGAGTCAATAGTTTCTAGGAGCGATGCTTCTTTCTAAATAAAAGTGATAGTGTGACAAAGTGATTTTATTCTGCATTGTGATTTTATTTCCTGAAAGTGTAAGAAATTTTTAATGGTGTAACACCCTAAGTGTGGGATTGTTGACAGTGTTATTACAACGATTTATTTCGAGATTCATTAACAATAGTCATCATTTTTCCTTGGATATACTTTGCGTGGTAGCCTTGAAATAAACAAACCTACATGGATTGAAAATTAATGTGGGAGTTGCTTTTTTTTCCCTGAATTAAAAGAACAATTGTTCCACCCAACTTGTTGGTGCCACTGTCAACGAAGGGTAATAGAGGTGCATATATTTGAAAAAATTATTTGCATGCATTAATTGAAGTATGGTAAATTTTCTTCTAATTCTAAGATATTCAAGTTGTAAGAACTATTAGAATTGTAGCAAGAAAAGGCTCCATTTGACTTGTGCCTTAGTCAAATGGATAAATTTGATTTTCCACATCAACAAGATGACGCAAATTGTAGTTATCTTGAGTGACATGGCTTTTTCTCCTAGTTAGGTCAACAAATCCGATTGTATAGGCTAAGAGTATATTTTTGCATGTATTGTTTGTTATAATATAGCAATCTAGTGGAGTTATTGTTAGTTAAACTTAGTTAACTGAGCACTAGTTACTAGTTGAGTCAGTAGGAGTTCAATTGAGTAGTTATGGCTAGTGTCAACTCACTGTTATCTCAATTAACTGAAAAATTTACTAAAAATATTCCCAATCATGCATGGAATTTGAATTTCCTAGTTGGAGTGGAGGAAACGGCACATTGTAATTATCAATTGTATACTAGTTGAGTGTACAGAAATATTTTGCATTAAGCAAGTGGTCAATTCCTCTAACAATTATGTAAGGAAATAGGGAATTTCCCTATTATTTAGGAGTTAATTTCCTCTAGGATTAAGGAAATAGGAGGAAGGTTTAGGCTTGAATTGGATAAGTGTTGGTCAAAAAAGGCTAGCGAGAAGGAGATAACAATTGAAATGCAAGGCATGCGTCAGGATTGAAGAAAGATATTTTAATTGATCCATATCCTCATCTAATTAATGCAAAGCATCAAAGGGGGTTTTCCTAGTTGGGTTTCCCTATAAAATCACTGTGTTCCTTGTGTTTTTATGGTTGCATGTTATTTCATGTGCTTCTACTGTGTGCTTTCCTTTTCAAAAAATTGTAGAAGAAAATTGTGTCTCTTATTTTCAATTCAAATTCATTAGTAGTATAAAATCTCTCACCATTTCTACATGGTATCATAGCTTTGAAAATAACATATAAACTGATTTCTTGGTCTTTTCTCTCAGGAATTTTGAATTGCAGAGGTTATGAAGAAATTTTTCTTGAGTGGGAAAAAAAAATCAATGGATTGAGACTTGAGTATGCCTTGGAAGGAAGCTCAAATTTCATATATTGGGAGGACATGATGGAAGTTATACTATATAAAAATGAAGTATTGGAATATACAAAAATGGATATTGAAAAACCCCCAGAGTCTGATGTACAGTAGTTGGCCCAGTGGAAGAAAAATATTGCAAAAGCTAGGAGCATTATCATGGAGGGTGTGAGAGATCATATAGTCTCTAATTTACATGGAAAAGAGATAACCTTTTCTATGTAGAAGAACCTAACTGAATTATTCGAAAGCAGTAGTGATGCGAGTAAATTGGCATTGAGAGACAAGCTCATAATCATTAGAATGAAGAAAAAATAAATTGTTGTTCAATACCTCTCCAGATTCACTCAGGTTAGATATGAGCTCGGAGGAATTGGAGAAAATGTGGAACCATCGAAACTTCTGAGTTTAGAACTTCTTGTTCTTCCAAATTCCTAGCACAACTGTCAGGATTCAGTAAATGGAAGAGACAAGCTACCAAATTGGGAGAGAATTTGGTCTGATGTGGTGCAGAAGGAGATCAGAAGAAAAAATAGAGATGGTGTCACATTTAGAGCTTAGGAGAAAGAAAAATTTTCCTTGGTAGGAAAGGGAAAGAAGGCCCTAAGGTAAGCCTAAATATAGCTAGAACCATGGCACGAAGAAGGACCTTAGCAAAATAAAATGTTTCCACTGCCATGAATATGGACACTATGCAACCAAGTTTCTACACAAGAAATCCAATAAGAATACTTTATGAGGAGAAGGAGGTGATTCTCTAGCATCACAATTTGAATTGGAATTCACCCTTATTGCATGCATGGCAAGCACTATAATGGGGAGTGTGTGGTACCAAGACTCTCGTGCCTCATTTCATATCATGGGATGCAAGGATATATTCAATAGCCTAGAGGAGAAGGATCTCCAATTACATATATAACTTGGATATGATGGGAGTTATAGTACCAAAGGGATTGGTACTATCACCTTTAAGAGGGATTCAAGCTCCCATATTCACCTGAACAATTTTATGTATGTGCCTAGGTTGGAGATTTTTTTTATTTTTGTAGTTGTATTGGAGGACAAAGGTTATAATGTTGTGTTTAGTAAGGGAAATTTTTTTTTGAAGCATGTTTCTACTAGACAAGTGAAACAAATTGGAGTTAGAGTGAAAAATATATACAAGCTAGATGTGGATACCTTCCATAGCGGCTTCACTGGGGGAGAAATACCATACCATCTAGGTTCATATTTGGGGATATATATTACTGAGGAAAAAATGGCATAATATATTGGGGGATATATATGGGTTAAAGGGTTTTTATATTGGCGGGTATAAAAAATGGAGCTAAAAGTTAATGAAAAAATATAAAGGGGTATAAAAAATGTTAATGAAAAATTGGATACCTACAATATCTAGTGAAACTAGGGGTTTTTTAATTTGGGAAGGTGTATTGGCAGGGGGTTAAATAATATGATTTTTAGAGGTACTTTCCAATATGTAGTCAAATTAAGGGAATTTTTTTAATATTCCAAATTTTCCATCAGTTAATTGGAATATTAGAGTTCTTACTTTTCTTATTTAGTTAAGTAAATAAAAGGGTGTAGGGACCCATAATAACCCAGTAGATGAATAAAATCCACTTATATAGTGTGAATGTGGGTTAATTGAGTAGTGGAGTAGCATAATAATGAAGAAACAGTGGATTTCATAGAGCATTAAGGAGGAATATGGTGGAGATAGTGGAGGAATAAATGCAAGATCATGGAGAAATAATGATGAAGTGGTGGAGGAAGTGGTGCATTAAATGCACACATGGTGGAGGAAGTGGAGAATAATTGCAGCAATGATGGAGATCATGGAGGACGACGCAATATTTATGGAGGCTAGTGGCCACATGTGCAGTGCAGTTATGAGGTGGTCCAAGGCTAGGGAAGGCTCACAACCATAAAAGGAAGATGAGGGAAGCAAATGAGGGGAGTCTAGATTTTTATTGTTGAGTGTCGTAAGAAATTCTTTGCACACTTAAGTTGTTTAGCTAAGTTTGTTGTGTTGTTTAGAACCGGGTGTTCCCGAGTGGGAATCCCACCCTTACCCACGGGCGATTTTGAGTGCCTACTCTGGGAAGGTTTTCTTGGGTAGCATTCATTTTCCAGCAATCAGTGCCACTTTCAACCACTCTCATCTGCACTTCCAACCATAAGAATTACGCATTCTTGAACTGGGGTTTAAGAGTTGGAGGGTTCTTCTCTGTACTTCAGATGAGAAACCTGTGGAGGGATCAACCCTTCACACTATGTATCCATTATAGTCTTATAGGAGTTTCATTTTCATATCCGGCATCAGGCCATCCATCTATTCTCCTATGCAGTAACATTTCCTACAGGAATTGCGTAATTCTATAGTGAGGGTTTGAGGAGAAGAGGAAGTTCAAGGCAACTCAGTTTGGAATCCTGTGAGGGATTAATCCATCACTCCGGGGATCACTTTAGAAGCATGGGATCATCATTGTATTATCTATTAGCAGGCTACATCATCAGCCCTCCTAGACATTGCAGTATGTCCCAGCAATTGTGCATACAGCAGCTGCATATTTAGTGGAGGATCTAGATCTCAAGTTTTAAGCTTGGGAATTGGGATAAGGGACCAGCCCTTCAGTTAGTGAGATGAGTGGGTGCTATTGCAGCTAATAGATTCTTTTAGCCACATAATCAGCAATTGTCTCTAGAGAGTGCATAACTCAGCCAGCAGGGGTGCAGTGTATAACCCAAAAAGGGTCGAAATTCCAAACTCAAAATCTGGCCAAACCATTTCTAGATTTTCCTGGGTTTTTCGAGTAGAGTCCATGGTTAAAATCTTGGATATTTCTAAGCACTCTAGTAGCCTCTTTCACATAGATCTTATTCCCAACAACAGTAATTTCTAGCAGCAGCAGTTTATACATTCCAATGATAAGTTTCATTAGTGTATTTCAGCCATCTTGTGGCTTGAGTGCATTCCTTTTGGAGCACTGTGTACTTACATTTTTGTTGATACATAATGATATGGCTTAGCTCTTTTTGTTCGTGTGTATGATTTTTTGATTTATTTCAGAATTTTTCCAATTTTATATGTTTTATTCTTATTTGGAATTATGCATATGTTTTGTATTCCTGTATTTCCCATTTTTGGGATATTAAAAATGCTTAATATGCCATGAACACATGTGATATGTTAGAGGTTCATTGAGTGAATCCCCTGTGATGTTTCTGTTGCACTTAGCAATAAGGCATAATATGTTCATAGTCAAGATGCTGGGAAACTTTGGCATAGGCTCATGGGTCACCTGCACCATGGTTCCTTGAAAATCATGTAGTAGATCACCACCATACTCCCAAATTGTACCCTTGACCACCATGATGTATGCAAGGGATGCACCTTTGGGAAATATGTCAAATCCCCCTTCAACAGCCGAGATAGAAAAGTTGGAGAAATCTTGGAGCGAGTTCACTCTGATGTGTATGGACCATTTTCTACAACCTTGAGTCTAAAAAGAATATGTATTATGTGATTTTTGTAGATGAATTTTCTCGCAAATGTTGGATCTTCTTATTGAGAAATAAGGATGAAGTGTATTCCAAATTTGTTGAATTTGAAGCATTAGTTGAAAAGGAGTTTGGTCAAAAAATAAAATCCCTGAGAGGTGATAATGGAGGAGAATGTGTATCTAATGCCTTCAAGGAATTTTGTGCCAAGGAGGGTATTAGAAGAGAACTGATAGCACCCCATATCCCAAAACAAAATGGGGTGGCTAAGAGGAAAAATAGAAACATTTTAGACAAGAGCAATGTAACATGATTAAGGATTGCCATTACATCTATGGGAAGAATCATGTAATACTTCATTTTATTTGCAGAACAAGAGCCCTCACAAAATACTTGGCATGATCATACCCAAATAATATTTCTATGCGAGAAAGCCAGATGTATCCCATTTTCAAATTTTTGGAGCTACAATGTATTGTCATGTCTCTAAGGATAGAAGGAAAAATTTGGAGCCTACAACTCAAATGGGTATATTTGTAGGATACACAGAGACACCTCATAATTATCGAGTGTATTTTCCCTCACTCATAATGACAATGATGAGGATATATGTCAGATTTGATGAGAATAAGGCTATGATAAGCTCTCTAGAGTGAGATCTAAATATTCCACAATAGGAGGAACTTATAGCTCCAAAGGAGGAACCTCAAGCAAAGCTTTAGGATGTTGTGGATAAACCACATATAGATGAGAAGAAAGGAGGTTGAGTGGAGGCACCCTCTCAACAAAAATATTCCAGAGAGGGGAGGAAGAGAATTAGAGAGGTTGATAGGTTGGTGCAGGATGCACATGAGCATGTGGGAGCTCCTACATCCATGCGTAAGAAAGGGATGTCACCAGCCATATATATTGGTTATATGGAAATCATGATAGAACTCATTGATTATAAACCTTCTTCATTTGAGGAGGTTGTTTCCCAACCAGTGTGGGTAGATTCCATGGTAGAGGAGTATGGATTCATCATGAATAACAGTGCATGGGAGGTGGTGCTAAGATCAGAAAACAAGTAATTTGTTGGTTCCACATGGATATACCTCATGGATACATCAAGGATTATTTCTTCAATTTGTTATAAAGTGCAAGTGGGATCACTTTATAACATTACCATAGTAGACACCTATGTATTTCTTCCTTCTAATGATTCCTCCTTTGTATTCTTTATCTTTCTTGTTTTGAAAAGTATGAAATTTTTTATTTAGAACCTGAACCAATAGGAGAAATACTGATAATTGGTCTTTTTAACTCCTCTTTAGGTTTAGGAGTTTCCAAGGTTGTTTGACTATAAATATTCTCTTCAATTTCCTACAAAGTATTATCTTCCCAAATATCATGATTAACATATTTTTAAACTTATGGTATGGAGAAATGAGTATAAGGAATAGAATTTTATTCAGGTATAAGAGATGAAATTACTCCCAAAGGATCATAAGTCCAGTTGAAACTTAATCTAAACTTCATTTGACTTAACAATATTTCTATATCTTGATACTATAGTATTTATTATAAATGTACTAACCTGGGATTTTAATTTGAATTGTGCATTCTATTTCCTGGATACAAAATGAATTTCGTCCATATTCATTCTTTGTCTTATGAATTCCAAAGAAAAAATCCTCATAGGGACATAAAATTGCAACTTGTAGTGTCACAACCCACAACCATAAACTCTAATATCTGTAAGAGTCTGATATAAATATCAGTCTCCAACTTTTGACTTCTCACACAAATGTAAAATTCTCTTCATTTCTATTGACACCCTTAGAACTACATCACTACTGAGGAGTATAATGAAAAATATAGAAATTAAGGCTACAAATTCACTAAAGGAGTAATATTCTAAATTCCTTCTGACTAATGAAGTCTAATGAATGAAAAACTATGGCCTTCCCTATGAATCTAACTTTTGAATTTGAATTTCAAATCTCTCATTCTGGTGATATAAGAATAAATACATTAATACAATTTGATATTTAAAAGCTCTCTCTGCACTAAATTTCAATAATTGTTCATGAGTGATATCTGAAATAAACTAGCCAAAATTGAAAATAACAGAGGGATTTTTCCTAGATGAAAATACTAACAAAAACACTAGCATGACTTCATCAACCCATTCATTAGTTTGATAGCCTAGAAGAAAGAAAACCATAGAAATTAATTGTCTAGAAATATTACTGAGGAATGTGGTGGATTATGGCGAGGAAATTCAAAACCTTATGGAATAAAAGACTCAAATATGTTGGCTTTATGATGAAAGGTAAGTTTCTAATAGATTTCCATTAATGGATCAACTGAAAAAAGTGTGAAGAGAGCTTGGAGTAGTAATCTGCAAAGCCTCGTAAATGGATTCTGGGGTTATGGAAAACAAGGCTTCATCGTTTTTGGCTACTATTGCTCTCTTGTTGGGAAGGTAACGATTTTCACACAAGGAAACAAATTCAGGAATTTGATGGGTTTGAGGGAAAAAAAACTGGGGTAACATGGATTCCCAAAGGTCAAATTCATCACTTGCATCCTCTAATTTCTGGAAGGCCTAATTGTGTAATTCATGTAGGTCAAATTCACATTTAGTTTCTACGATTTTAAAATCAATATCTACAAAAGGGAATTCATCTAAATTTAGAATCGGAGGAAGCATTGGGTTATCAACATGTATCTTACTCTTTCCCTTCTGACTATTCATATTGAATTAGGAAGAAACTAGGGAATATGAATACCCAATGATTTCTAGATCATTTGATGTTGTCATCTAAAAAAATTGAAAGCTTTCTATCCCTAAGCACCTTTGAAAATACTATTGGAATGAAGAAAAACGACAAGCTTGATTGAGGATTTTAGTTTAGAAAATTGTTTTGAATAAAAATTAATGAATTTAATGGTTGGCGCGTCGAAAAATGGCTATCAGAATGTTGGCAGGAATGTATTTAATGAATTAATGGTTATATCTTCAAAAATATCAGATAAAATAGGCATTACTAATTTGGCAGCTAGGTAGCGGAGGGGATAAAATAGCAGGAGTGATAATGGAGGAAATGGTTAGTCTGAAGGTAGTTTTCTGGGGGTGCACAATGAAACAAAACCCAACATGTAACCCTTAGCGTTTTTTAAAAACCAATATTGTGAACCCCCCGCTTCGTTAAACGTCGAGACTGTGGTGGGTCCCACATTTTCAATTTTTTATTGTGGCAGAGTAATATCTAACCATTGGAACATGCATGAAACATATGCATTGACAACTTATTATTATTTTTTAAAATAAACCAATAAATAAAGTTTTTTATTTGCTACGAAAATAAAATTAAAGTGACATTTATAAATATATTCCACACTTTATTACATAAAGGTGTTGTTAACGCAAGATAAGTAGGTTCATCATATATCATTGGATCTTTTAGAGAGGAAATCAACATTCAAGTGAGTTATCATCTAAATAGTTAATTGGTTGTTTGATTAATTGGTTTATTCAACTAAAACAATTGATTAATATGAAAAATAAGGTAATGTTCAAGCATTTCATTATGCGCCCTAACTAATTTAATTGGATCTAATATTCCTCACTTTAATGGATTTTATTACATATTCATGTTGTTAGATGGAATTATGGGTCAATTTATGAAATATGTTGTCATGAGTGTGGCATATGGATCTATTTTGGTTTCTTACACGCATTTTTATCTTGATATATACTCACTTATGCTTTAAGTCTTGTAAATGTGTTCTTAGACGCCACCTCACTCTTGGAATACCTAGATCTCTAATCTATATAATTCATAATTTTCTAATAGGACATTTAATGAAACGATGAGCACCACAATGCCATTTTAGGGTTATTCCTACCCTAGTTTGAGCCTATGGGACCAATTGTACCTAGTTTTGACTCCCTTCCCAAAGACAATCTTGGGCCTATAAACCTCATTGGATTGGAATAGTGATGAATATTCCCTTATCTTATTTACTTATTCCATTTTATCACTATTATCATTTTGCATAGGATCTAATATAAATTTTGAATACAAATATGGAATTAATGTTAGCATAATATTCTCTACATGGTTGAATACATAACCCTCTTTCATGATAATATAATATAGATTATTTATGGGATTTGTATTGATATACCTTCTTCTATATCACAATCCTTTAATTCCTTAGATGCAGTATCAAATTTGTATTCAAAGGAAATCATCCATTTATAACACAAATTTGATGATTTGACCCATTTTATAATTAGTTTGGTGTGACCTCATGTCACCTTCACCACCTCCCTACTAGTCCCATAAAAAAATAAAAGGATATTTTCCTTCTATAGTAAGTCCATGGTTTTAGGGGGGGTTAACGAGAGCCTTCAATTTTTAAAGTACCTTCCATAGGTTCCCAATGCTACCTCCTTTTATTACAAGCTATTCAAAACTAGAGAAGAGTATAAGGTTTTTGGACTAAAGCATCCCTATTCATAGCTATTTACCAAATTCAATAATTAATCATAATTTACATATTTGTGTTGCCTACAACTATGGCATCAAAATGGAATAAGCCATGATCCCCTTCATTAAATACGTTGGGAAGTTTCCTTTGTATGAATAGTTGGTGGCATCTAGTGTGTTGGCATTGATGTCAACCAAGCTAGCATTGATGTCAAGCTCAAGGGGAGTCCCATGGTTGTTGCAGTCCTTGGTAGAGAATCGTCATAGTAGTAGGATCTGGTAATAATCTAAAATATTATACCTATAATGGTTAGGGAGTCCCTGGATTTGGAGGATATTCTTTCTTAGAATATAAAATCATATTCTTCTACAATTGGCATCGTTGGATAGTGGTCACAAGTATCTTTCTAATCATATGTTGAATTCTACAAATGGCCTCCTCAATAAGGAGTTGTTGCTAGTCAAATCTCGATGCCCCAAAGTCAAAGTTGTAGAGCTAGTATTGGTTAAAGACCAGTTTGGAGCAAAGTTAGTTTGGTGGATTTTTCAAACATGGCAGAGCAGATAGTTGAGAAACTAATCAATGATCTGGGCAGATGTGGCTTGACAACATTGCAACGAGAAGCTTTTTTATTGGTCGTTGGTGGAGCCCCCAATATAGCTCATCTCGACTAAAGAACCCAAATAATTTTCAAATATTGCATAAAAGAGGCGCTTGGGATGATGTAAGCAGGATGAAACAATCCTGGAAGAGGATGGAGTTACGTAGAGTGCACGTTCAGTGGTGGATCGAGTCCCACGCATCCCCCCCCCCGACAAATCGAAAGGATTTCCAACAATTCAACTTGTGAAGGCATTAATGTGCCTGGGGGTTCCAAAATGGGTGGTTTTCCCTACACCATTGATCACAATATCAACGATAGAGGTTCATTATGACACCAACACCCCACCCTCCCCAATTTCACAAAACCACATAACTAGGGGTGCTAGAATGGGAAATTTGTCCAGCAATGGTTTTCTCCGATGGTTAGGCAATGTGGTAGCATCATAGAGAATTGTAATGGCTGGGCCTATTATGATTATTTTGTAAAGGAGAATTGGCGAAAAGACCGAAGGCCTAGACTCATTTTTCTCTCTCCTCTAGAAGGACAGGTGGCACAATATGATTTTCTCGCAGAGACAATGTAGATGCACAAGTGGCTAATGACATCGGCATGATGTGGGTCAATATCAAGTGGACACATGGCTTGTATATTCTACATTTTTAGGTACTCGATTGGGCCATATCTAGGTGACATGTGGACCATTCATAGAGTGCCATGTGGCATAGGTGATGTTACCATGATGCCATCTCGTAGGCCTAATCCCAGAAGATTAAGTGGTGCATGTAGAGGATTTACAGGATGATGAGGCATCGGGATGACATGGCAGATGTAAAAACCAACTCAAACTGAGTAGCTTTTGATTAGCTCATAGGTGCAGTAAGGGACCACTAAGACATGTCATCCCTACAAGTTGACCCTTCAGAGGAGAATAATGTGCACATAGGAAAGGGTCAGGATGACAGATTCGGGACACATTAACACATATGTGACAAATCAGAAACCAATGGGAGAAGGTGCAATGTGGCTCCACAGGACACATAATCCCACATGGTAGACCCCGGGAGGTTTTAAAATGCACATTAAAGGAATGTTGGGGTAAAAGGAGTCGGGGGCCA
Source organism: Pinus albicaulis (assembly GCA_034641835.2). Classification (NCBI taxonomy): domain Eukaryota; kingdom Viridiplantae; phylum Streptophyta; class Pinopsida; order Pinales; family Pinaceae; genus Pinus; species Pinus albicaulis. Next base: position 1,279,803,062 of record CM076570.1, on the reverse strand, counting down.
ATGTTTAAGCTTATGATTTTGTTTTGTAGGCACCTTTTGATCATTGGCATAGAAGGTGAATGTGTAGTTTTTAAGCCCTTGAGGGCTATATATCAAAGGTGCCCAACGACAACCTAAGTGGCGATTTTTCATGTGTTGGATGACCAAGGACCTTTGGGCCAAAACAAAGAAAAAAAGTGTTGGATGAATAAGGCCAAGGACTAAACGTCGTGCCCAAGACTTGGTTTTGTGCATGATTAGTGACCATGGAACTACAAGCTAATAACGAAGAAAATGGCACTTCAGGCAAGTATTTAAAGGGGACTTCGGGATTTATGAAAATCACCGCAGGCATATGCTTTAAAGGGAATATGGGTCAGCAACTATTTGACAAGTATTTCTCCATATTTATCAGGTGTTTCATGTGTGCCATTGCACCACATTTATGGTTAATGGGCATTGAACGAATCGATATTTATTTTAATGCATATGCTAGGCTAATGTAGTAAATGGGAATTGTAGAGAGATCTAGATCAAGGTAGTAAGGACCATGATTGTGAAGAATAACTAATGGAGCATTCTTTGAAAATACCCACCTTTGATCTTTCTTACATGCTATGAATTTTCAAATGAAAATATGGTCGGGTGCAGAAGATCTGACCACCGACCAAGAATGTCATGCTAAAGTACATTGTAATACACAGAAGGGATATTAATAGGCATGGAGATATTTTTTGTAATGTGAAATTTGATTGAGATTTTAATTATCAATTTAATGAATACTCAAGTTCCCATTCTCAGAATAAATGCAGCTACATTGGTTGAGCGATAATGTTCCCCGTACATTTTTTGACTGGGAATTAATTCTTAGTATGGAAGAACAATCTGAAGGTCAATCACAGAATGGAGACCATACATGTGCTAGAATTTGAGTGAACCAGTCCCATACATAGGCTTTTAATTGAAGACCATTGTGCCACATTATGCAAACAATTTGTTGGTTGATAATCTGACAGGGAGTGTGGAGCACTATGTTTGTGGTGAAAAAAAAGGCTCAGAAAACATTTGAGTCATGAGTGAAGCAATATGTACAAATGAGTGAAGAGTGTGAGGTGTTCTATCTTAGTGAGTGAGTAGAAGGGAGATTGGTGTCAAGAGCTGACAGACATATATAGAAACTAAGGGCCAAGACCAGAGTTGATTGAGAAGTGAAGTGTGCAGTGCAAAGAAGGACTACAAAGAAGAGAGGAAGGTGTTTTGTGGAGCATCTGACCAGGTTTTATATATTTTTGTGCATTAGTATAGGCATATATTTTTAGTTTGAAAATTGTATGAAAAGTAGAATAGTTGGCTAGAGAAGGTGGTGGCCTAAATTCATAAGAGGTCGGTGCCTCTTCATAAGTAGTGGCATGTTATCTTAAAGGGGGTTGGTGCCTCCTATGAGTGGGTGCTCACAAGCAATATGATGTGATTAAGTGGGATCTTAAATTACACCATAATAACAAACAAAATGGTGGTTTTCTCCCTTTGGGTTTCCTCGTAAATATACTTGTGTCAATATGTTCATGTTGCTCAATTGATGGATTGTTTGTACATGTGAATATTATATATTGATTCTTATGTATTGTATTGAGAAAGTTCACATAAATAATTTCCAAGAGTGAAAGAAAATTAATAGTTGAGATTAAATTCAAAAACCTTACTAATTACTAATTCAAAACCCTCTCTCTAATTAATTCCTTATTCCAACAAAATCCACTACAACACATGATCTTTCCATTATTACATGAAATTTTGAGTGGACATGCTCACTTAGAAACGCAAATTTCCCCAATGTGTTTCTAGTTCTTTGCAAGTGGTCATTCTTCCACATCTCAATTGGTAACCCTAGAATGCTTACCCATAATTCTTTAGTAGAATCAACTTCCTTCTTTAAGTAAAAAAAGACTCCCAATCCTTCAAATCCAAATGGATTTTACTCTAGCACTAATATTTTTCTAGGATTGCCTCTTAGTCTTTCACTTTCTCGAACATGAAAGCAATCTATCTTTTTGATAAGATATGAAAGGATGGGACATAAATTAATATTAGGCTCCAATGGTTGATAAGACATTTTTTCAATGTAATTTTCAAGATTATTCTCCCATGGAATCTCCCTACCAAATATAAAATTTAATAAATCCTTACCTCTTATCAAACCTTCACAAACAACCATTATTGGTGTTTCCTCTTACTACTTTACTACCTATACCTTCCTGTGCCGAATTTTCCTCCAACCCACACCCTTTTCCTTCTTCATATTCTTTAGTTCCTTCATAAGACTCCTACATATTGGAACCTCACACAACTCTTACTTTCTTAGTACTTAGGATTTCCCATCTAGCATTGTAGATTTATCTACCTACTTTTGTAAATGAATTTGAACCCTAATTTCAACATCCTCCAAACTTGTTTACTGTAAAAGGGATGTTAAAGCAATGTGTGACTGTAAACTTGGAAAAGGGGGGCACAAAAAATAGTAGTATGTACCTATCAAATCCTTTACACTCACACTAGTTGACAATAATAAAAATTTCCCTTATCCTTTACCCTTCAAAAGTCAGAGATTTAGGGCTTCCAATTTGGAGAATGGAAGCCCAATTTCCATAGATACATATGTAGAAAGGACAAACCCTAGAATTGGTGTTTCCTTTGGAGATTCGAGGTTTGGAGAAAACCCTACCCCTTCCCATAGTTTTTGGAAACCAATTCTTCTAAAGGGGTTGAATACCTACCAAAGGAAGGTTTCAATTGTATCAATTAAGAATAGAAAAATGTGGATTGTTCCTAAGCCTTTAATTGTATAAACCAAATAACCCACCAAGTTGTCATCCCTTTACATCTACAAATCCCCAACTTTTACTTCTTCAAACCACCTCACACCCAACAAGAATTCCATGATATCTTATTACCTACACATATATATGTTCCTATTAGAAACTTAGTAAAATTTTATTATGATTACAATATGTGTTATGTCTTAGTTCACTATCCAATCATCAACATGTTTTCTTGATTTGGACAAATATAAAATCCATATTATTTCTTTTACTATATCTAATAGCCATCACAACATCAAAATGCATTGGGATAGTGATCTTAAACATCCCCTAAGACCGACAAGGTCTACTAAAAAAATAAAAAGGAACCAAAATAGAAATATAATTCAAAGTATATCTAAGATCATCATAGTTTATGTATGCCAAAAGTTCCACGAGGGTCATTGCATTATCAAACTAGGTAATCTTATGTTTTATATTATTAAGGGTAGGAAAAATTGAAAGGAAGTGGTGTTTCATCCTCAACATCATTTATATAACAAATATGTCCATTCAAGGTGTTTTAGGGATAATATATTTCACCAGTTTCACTATATAAGTCATGAACATTAGCTTAAATCGTAGAAATATTCATTTTTTGTTTTAAATTCATAATGTTGGAAAAATAGTATTGATTGAAAATATTAAGATTAATAAAATCTTTGAAGTACTTCGACTTCCTATTAGTAATGATATCACTACCCCTACATATAAACATCTTTAAGATGCAAATTTGATTTCACCAATATTGCTAATTTGGCTATCTTCTTTCATGTTCTAATAATTAAGCCACATCTCAAAATATATATCCTATTTTTAGCATTTTCAATACAACATAAATCCATATCCTATTTGCCAAAAATATACCTATTATTCCTACACCATACACTATGTAACTTCAAAACAAAATACATCGCATATTCTTACCTCGGAAGATTTCCCTTTCCTTGCATTAAATAAATAATAGTATAAAGTTCTTAAATTTAAATCCATCCACGTCAAACTTGTACTTGTACATTGCTAAGATGGCATCTCCATATACCAATAAAACTTTTTACATTTTCAAAGATGCCATCATGACCATCTACACGTTTAACATTAATAGAATTACATTGAAAAACTTTATGCAAACTCCCCTTTAAATTTTCAGCTCTATGCACCAGCATGTTGTAAACCAATGCTTAGAGATAGTCTTGAGTTCTACAATCTCTATCTCTGTTGTGTCTTGGCTAGAAGAGTAGGCGACTTCATAGTGGATGTCTGGGCTCTTGTTAAGGCATAAGTTAATTGCTATTGTGTGCGGCTTGCAAGGTGTTGCATCTAGCCTAAGTTTATAGTGGCAGCCAGTTGGATTTGAACCCAGGCCTTGCTCAGACAACTCTCACCAGTTACCAATTGTCCTAAAAAAAAATAAGTGATAGGACATCTTAAGCTATTGAGTGCCACTAAGTTAACGCAAACTTAATTCTTATGATTACAGAAGAGGAGTAATAGTATTATATTACACATTACACCATCTCCTTGCATCTCGGTTCAATCAACATCACAAAATTGAAATTTGGAATCAAAAGATGCATGAGCGTGTGATATACCCATTACCTGGGTGCACAGTCTGTAATGGAGGCATCGACATTAGATGGAGGAGCATGACATGGAGCATGTGACATTAGATAGAATTTTAGGAATTGAGTAATGCAAAAATGATTTTCTAGTTCATAGAAAATTAAAACATATTCTATGCATTTTGGAAAGAAAATTGTGGGATGCATCATTAGGGGTCTGAAAGAAAATAGAACGTGAGCGCCAGAGTTGATTAGTTTTAGAGGAAATTTATAAATAATGAGAAAATGGTAACTCAGATAATGGTTATAAGGATTAAAAAATATATTTAAAAATAATGGTAAACAAATGAAAAAATATATTTATAAGAAAAGAGATTGATAAAAAATATTAAAAAATTACATTAGAAAAATGTAATAAAAATAATAATATATTTATTTAAAAATTTATATTAAAAAGTCTATAATTTAATTTTTTTTTTTTTTTAATATATATATATATATATAATAAAGATTAAAAATATAAAAATATATTTAATAGTTAATTTAATTAATTTATAAATATAAAACAATTGTTGATAATTGGTAAATAGCTTAGTACATATAAAAAAATATTACTTAGCTATTATTATGTCTATAAGTATATCTATTAAATTGTTTAAAGAGAGAAGGGGAGTTATATTTTATAAAATATATTATTTTTATATTTATTTTATATAGATAGATAGATTTATTTATTTAAGAGAAAAATATAATATAATAAATAAGAAGAAATATGATATTTAAATATATTTAATTGCTAATTTTTATTACATTATTTAATTATAAATATAAGAACATTATTATTTCTTATTATTATTTGACAAATAATTCTAAGTTTTTGTACATAAATTTTATATATATATATATATATATATATATATATATATATATATATATATATATATATATGATGATGATGGTTAACGTCTAGACTAAACTCTGGTTTATCAACCTAAAGAAAGGAATTATTTAGTTTGAATTAAAATTATACTCTTATGTTGAAAGAGCTTGGAGAGAAGCATCTCCAGCTCACTATAATTATGAAACAAAGATTAGGAAACTGATATCTAATATGGGTGTACCCAGGACACTATAAGAAGAAATCATTTTCATCCTCAATGTTCATATATATCAAAGAATAAAATAATAATAAGAAATAATAATATTTTTATATTTATAATTTAAAAATGTAATATAAATTATATATTTAATATATTTAAATACCATATTTCTTCCTATTAATGCATAGACTAGCAAACATATTATATATTTAATATATTTAAATATCATATTTCTTTATATTAACGCTAGCCAATTTATTGTTAAGGCGTTCGTGTCGTTGTGCAAGTCACTAATGAGCAATTGCACATGTCACGAGTAAGAAGTTGCACCTTCACCAGTGTCACATGAGTATGAGAGCCAACCTGTTGTGCAAGTCACTAGTGGGCAATTGCACGTGTCACTAGTGGGCAATGGCACCTCAAAGTTACAGTGGAAGTCATCTCGGAGTGTCACTAGTGGGAAATTGCACCTCAAAGAAAATTGCACTTGAAAGTTACAGTGGCAGTCCTCTCGGTGTGTCACTTAGTGTCACATGAGTATGAAAGCCAACCTATTAAGGATTTAATTAGTCACAAAAAAAAAACATCATATTTTTGCTTTAAATAAATAAATAAATCTATATATCTATATGAAATAAATATAAAAATAATATATTTTTTAAAATATAATTCTTATTTTCTCTCTTTAATCAAATTAATAAATATAGTAATAAACATAATAATAATTAAGTATTATATATATGTACTAACTTATTAACCAATTATTAACAATTGAATTAATTAATAAAATTAATATATATATATATATATATATATATATATATATATATATATATATATATATATATATATATATATCAACATTGGTTTTCATTAAATTAAATAATAATAATAAATAATATAATAATAATAATAACAATAATAATAATAAATATTATTATTATTATTATTATTATTATTTATTTTTAATATAATTTTATAAATAGTATATTGTTTTATATTTTTTTTATTAATAATAATTATTATTATTATTATTATTATTTACCTTTTAATGTAAATTTTATAAATAATATATTGTTTTATATTTTTTTTTATTGTTAT